>OZ014557.1:14757034-14774534 GCA_963966155.1 Clivina fossor
AAGCGAGATTATTATAAATATAAAATTAAAACATAAGATTTGGGTTTTTCCCATTTTCTGAATAAAAAATGGCGCACAATAAAACATTTTTTAATTATTAATTCTTGATACTGGAACTGAATTATATAAAAATAATTATTTTAATTAGTTTTTTTTACCACTTTGACTGCAAAGAAAAAGTGGTATAGCGTTTGGTACGGTGTCTGTAACATTAAAAAAAAATTGTGTATAGAAATTCTTTATATAGTTCCTAGATGACGAATCTGAACTTTCCGAGAAATGTCAAAGTGGTCTATATATGGGTTTACCCATATACTTCTAATATTGTTTTAATATATTTTTGCAATTGTTTTTTTAATCTAATTTATAAGGATAATATTAATGATAAAGGAACATAAAAGAAAAAAATACAAAGAACTGACTATTATTATCAATATTATGTTTATAAAACATTTCAAAATAACGTTATTTATCACCCGTCATTGGAAATATATGATGGAGTTTCCTTATTTCCAGGAAAAGTCATGTTATTCTGGGAATTACAATTTATGTGTCACAATGGTTATAATAAAACCTTTATATCATATTATCATATTATCATATTATGATATGATATAACTTGCCAAAAATGTTGTACGTGCAAAAATTTAAATTGGTTTACGGTTTTTAACGATGGTTTTTCATTGTGTTATATACGACTATTTACGACGGGGTTTAATTGTATAATTAATTTTTGAAATTATTTTGTCGGAAACGCGCAATTATGGAATTATATTCATTTTGTTTATAATTAGAAATAATTTTTAGTTTTTTGTGCAAAATTTATTTATATGTACCTAATGCTAGCAAATTAAAACTAAAACCAAATTCTAGAACTTTTTATTGTTTATCAAAAAATAAAAGATTAGAAAATGATCTACTGTGGCGAAATTTAAATAAAAACAAGATTAGAAGTATATGGATAAACCCATATATAGACTACTTTGACATTTCTCGGAAAGTTGGCAACACTATATTTTAATAATATTATAATTTATGTGGGCATTAGGAGATACTTTTCTGAAAATTTGATCAAAATCGAATAAATAATGTAGCCACAATGAATTTTTAAAAAATTTTGTGATTTTTTTCTAGATAAGTTGGCAACACTATATTTTGTTAAAATTGCATAATTTATTTAGTCACTATTTATGAAAATTTGATTAAAATCGGTTAAATAAAATGGTCAAAATAAATTTTTAAAAATTTTACTAATTTTTTTCTTGGAAAGTTGGCAACACTGTATTTTGTTAAAATTACATAAATTATATGAATACTAGGAGAATCTTTTGTGAAAATTTGAGTAAAATCGGTTGAATAACATGGCCATAATAAAATTTTTAAAACTTTAGTAATTTTTTTCTCGGAAAGTTGGCAACACTGAATATTAATAAAATTATGTAATTAATGGGAGCATTAGGGAAATCTTTTCTGAAAATTTGATCAAAATCGGATAAATAATGTAGCCACAAAGAATTTTTATAAACTTTAGTAATTTTTTTTTCGGAAAGTTGGCATCTCTGGAAAAAACCAAAACCACATGACCATCTTGGGCACTAGACAAATTTATCCTGAAAATTTCATTAAAATCGGTTGAACCGTCTAGGAGGAGTTGCGGCCACAAAATTTTGACTTACAACCGAGCGAGTGAGCGAGCTGACGACGCTCACACATACACCCACTTATAAACCAAGTTCAGATTCGTCATCTAGATGCTATATGAAGGATTTCTATACAATTTTTATTTTTTTTGAAAATGTTACAGACACCGTACCAAACGCTATACTACTTTTTCCTTACAGTCAAAGTAGTAATAATATTATAAAAAATCCCAAAAGCACAATTAAATTAAAATAAAACTAAATACGTGTATTTCGGAAGCTAAGCTTCCATCTTCAGTAGCTAAATAAAATCTACAAAAATCTTACCTGTGATCCAAAGTACATAAACATTTAAGCACTTGTAGAAGATCACTGATAGGTATAATTCTAATACCTTACTGTGATACTACAGTTATTAATATGTATTTTTTATTGATTTTTACCACTTTGACTGCAAGGAAAAAGTGGTATAGCGTTTGGTACGGTGTCTGTAACATTAGCAAAAATAAAAAAAATTGTATAGAAATCCTTCATATAGCTTCTAGATATGACCAATCTGAACTTAGTTTATAAGTGGGTGTATGGATATGCGTTGTCAGCTCGCTCGCTCAGTCAAAATTTTGTGATCGCAACTCCTCCTAGACGGTTCAACCGATTTTAATGAAATATTCAGGATAAATTTGTCTAGTGCCCAAAATGGTCATGTGGTTTTGGTTTTTTCCAGAGATGTCAACTTTCCGAGAAAAAAATTACTAAAGTTTTTAAAAATTCATTGTGGCTACATTATTTATCCGATTTTGATCAAATTTTCAGGAAAGATTTCCATAGTGCCCACATAAATTTCGTAATTTTAATAAAATACAGTGTTGCCAACTTTCCGAGAAAAAAATTACTAAAATGTTTAAAAATTTATTACGGCCATGTTGTTTAACCGATTTTCTTAAAATTTTCACAAAAGATTCTTCTGGTATCCATATAAATTAGATAATTTCAACAAAGTACAGTGTTGCCAACTTATCGAGAAAAAAATAACTAAAATTTAAAAAAATTCATTGTGGCTACATTATTTATCCGATTTTTATCAAATTTTCAGGAAAGTTTCTACTAGTGTCCACATAAATTATAATTTTATTAAAATACGATGTTGCCAACTTTCCGAAAAAAATAATAATAATTTTCTAAAAATTTGTTATGCCCGCATTATTTATCCGTTTTTAATGAAATTTTTCCAGAAGATACCCTTAGCGCCTATAATATTATATATTAGCAAAATACAATGTTGCCAACTTTCGGTGAAAAATTTTTTATTCCTATTTCTTATCATTTATGTAATAATGTCAAAGTGTGGGTTTACTCATATACTTTTCTAATCATGTTATATCAAAATATGCGGTTTATATTTTGTAAAAATAAGTAACGTATTCGCTAGGCTTTATATTATTTTCAATAAAAATGTGCGATATATCACGTAATATTTATTTAATATAATTAGATTAATTAGAGAATTAAAACTAGACCAAAAAAATTATGTAATATTATATATATATATATATATATATATATATATATATATGTAATATATTGTAATATATAGTAATATATAGTATTGTATATTATATTATGTAATATTATTTACCGCTGTCAAAAGTCAAAAGTTTATTTTTTGAATTAATTGAAATAATTGGTCAAAAAACAAGGCATATTTAAATATCTATATATTAGATTTTTTTTTAAATTTTATTATAACTTTTAATTTTATACATAGATTATATTATTATATACTAGTATTATATAGATTATATATATATATATATATATATATATATATATATATATAATAAATTGTAATCAGTTAGTAACAGACATATATAAAACAAAATATATTTTGAACATAATATACATTTTTTATCTTTATAAATATAATTCAAATTTCAAAATATCTATGTTTATAGTTCAAATGTCATCATATTATATTTAAATTTATAGCTAATTACAAAATTTTAGTAAAAAATGACATATTTTTAACTAATTTATTATTATATAATAAATGAAAAATATGTAAATAACGAAATTTTTTATATCAAATACAGATAATTAATATTTTTGTCTGAGTAAACCTATTTTTTTATAAACTATTACACAAGTTTTTTTATGTATTTTTATTTTTTGTTAAAATATTGACATAATATTTAATATAAAGGAAAAAAAATTGTATAAAAACAACCAGTGGCGTAGTCAGAAATTTATCAATGGAGGGGGTTACTAAAGAAATGATATAATATTAATCAATAAAGATAATATTATAATTTGTATAAAATAAAAATTATTTTTATAAAAATGAAAGTAAAATAACATATTTCATATTTCACATACGTATGTTTTTAATGGTTGTTCAGGTTCTTGGGGGGTGGGGGGTGGGGTTAACCCCCCTTAATACCCCCCTGACTACGCCACTGAAAACAACAGTGATTGTATAGAAATTAAACAAATAAATGTATGGTTTTAGATTTCCAAAATTGCATCATATTTCGGATTATTAACAATGCAAAGGAAATTGTAATTTTAATATAATAATGAAAATTATATATATATATATATATATAAATATATATATATATATATATATATATATATATATAAATATATATATATATATATATATATATATATATATATATATATATATATATATATATATATATATATATATAAATATGCTGTAATAATTTCACAAAATACAATAATTAATTTTAAAAATTAAGGGCATTTGAATTTTATGAAAACGAATTGTACAATTGAAAAATAATATTAAATGTTTATTTCTGAATTTTTTACCACTTTGACTGCAAGGAAAAAAATTAACAAATTTTTTAAAAATTTTATTAAGGCCATGTAATTTAACCGATTTTACTAAAATTTTCACAAAAGATTCTCCTAATATTCATATAATTTATGTAATTTTAACAAATTACAGTGTTGCCAACTTTCCGAGAAAAAAATTACTAAAATTTTTAAAAATTCATTATGACCATTTTATTTAACCGATTTTAAACAAATTTTCATAAAAATTTCTTTTAGTGCTTAAATAAATTATGCAATTTTAACAAAATACAGTGTTGCCAACTTATCGAGAGAAAAAATCACAAAATTTAAAAAAAATTTATTGTGGCTACATTATTTATTCGATTTTAATCAAATTTTCAGAAAAGTTTCTCTTAGTGCCCACATAAATTATAATATTATTAAAATACAGTGTCGCCAACTTTTCGAGAAATGTCAAAGTGGTCTGTCTATATATGGGTTTACCCATATACTTCCAATCTTGTTTATTTTAAAATTGTAGCTAAAAATTTAAAATTTTTCAGTTTGTCAAATTGCCAAGTTGTAAAAAATAAAAAATATCTTATATACTTGATGCATAAAACATAAAATAATTGTAATTAGTTTAATCTATGCTAATATTTAATATCTCACATAAAATAATTGTTTTCAATTTTCAAAAACAATTCATGTGTTATCGCCATTTTTTGAATAATCAATTTGCTAGGAATGTAAATGTTTCCAAAGAAGCCCGTTTGAGTATATACAATGCAGTTTTGGTGCCTACGTTGATGTATGGTAGTGAATGTTGTTGGGTTTGGTTGCACAAAAGCATAAACGGAAAATGACTGCTGTGCGAAATGAGATTATTACCAGTGGCGTAGCTGGGTGTAAATATAGGAGAGATCGAGGGTACGAAATACGATTAGTGTATGATAGAGTGTGAAATTGAACAAAAATGTTGTAGCAAAAGTTGGTGTTAGTCAGTTAAGATGGTTTTTGGACATGTTGAGCGAATGCGTCTAATGAACGTTTGCTGTTCATAGCATGCTCTCTTTTATTCCTACTATTTGGAAACATTCGCTCACGCAAGCCACTCTCTCAATCATACCACTCCAACTACTCATCGGACTGATCCACTTGCAAACGTATACCATCAAAATCATTCAAATGCATCTTTCTAACAGCAAACGTTCATTAGACGCATTCGCTCAACATGTCCGAACCAGATCTTAACTGACTAACACCAACTTTTGCTACAACATTTTTTTAACATATTTATAAAAATATTATTAAAATTCATTTCAAATCATAATTTAATAAGGATAAGAATAATAATCTAAATAATTCTGCACTCCTGAAACATCCTTAACAAAATTATCCTCTTTAAACTCACAAATTGTTCCTGAAATCAATTGATCTATTGGAGCAAAAAATATCCGAAAATTAATATCCTTAAAATCTAACCTAGAAAGTAAAAAATTCGGCATTTTATCCGAAATAACCCAAACATTCCTATTCCTGTCAACTTTAACATCACTAGGAAACACTAATCCTTCATTATCCTTATCAACAATCGCATGAAATCTAGGATGATAAGGATTCTCAGCATTCCAACAAGCTAAGGCATTTCTATCTATCATATTGAAAAACATTAGTCCTGTTTCGTCCATAAATTTAGCAGTTACATGTCCTAAAGGACCTCGATCTTCCAGGATAATAAAATCCTGGTAGTTATCCACGATTTTAGAGCTATTACGAAGGATTTGGGTTGAAACTGCAAATTCCCGATTACTTGCTAAGGAACCAAAGAATAGGTAGCGAAATCCAGAGGGTTGTTTTGGGGATGTTGTAATCCCAAATATTCCTTCTTCGCCCCATTGGAAGTTTAGTCCTCCGATGTTGAAATCTCCTGCCAAAGGATCGGGAAGGAAGAAGTTGTGTTCGAAGCGCCAGGATTTGTTTTGTTCCCAGGAATATACTATTAAACCTAAAAAGGATATTTGGGATTATGTTTTTATCTAGAAATTCTATTTGTTATATTGTGTTAGTTGGATTATTATGTTAGTTAGTTAGTTAGTTAGTTAGTTAGTTGGGTAGTTAGTTAGCTAGTTGGTTAGTTAGTTAGTTAGTTAGTTAGTTGGTTAATTAGTTAGTTAGTTAGTTGGTTAGTTAGTTAGTTAACTAACTAACTAACTAACCAAAAACATTTTAGAATTTTCAATAATTTTTCCTACCAAACCAGAATGAGTTAGAGAAAAAAGTTACTTAGCTATTATGTAGCTAAATTTTTTCTCTATTTTACTGATTTTTTTCAGATTTTTTTGAGCAAATTTTCGAAAAAAAGTCTTATTTACAATGTCAAATTTTCAAAAATTCAGTTTTTATTTTTTTTTCTACTAAACGATGCATCGTAGAATAATGTTTTTTTCACTCAATTATCGTACTTATTATTCCGCATTTTTCCATATCATGCTTATTTTCCTGCACCTCATAGTTTTTAAGAAAAAAAATAAAAACCAAAAAATCGAAAAAAAATCCAGCACCCAAACGGCACATGCTAGCAAATTGAAACTAAAACCAAATTATAGAACTTTTTATTGTCTATTAAAAAGTATTCTAAGTATTTTTACGAATTTAACTCGAGAAAGAAGTATATCGCAAATTATCGAAACTGCATGTTAAACGAACTTAACGAACGAACACCCGGTATATATATATTTGAGCTAAATAAAATTATTATTATACACTGCAAAAAATAATTTTATGAAAAATTACATTCATAAAAACATGTAAAATTACATAATTTTTTTACAGTATATACAGGGTGGTCCAGAATTATATGTACCGTAATTTGCTAGAGCTGATAGTACGTTCAAAAATAAGGGTACCTTTTTCTATATATAGAAAAAGGTACCCTTATTTTTTAACGTACTATCACCTCTACCAATTACAGTACATATAATTCTGAATCACCCTGTATATATATTCCAGAACTAATAACTTACCATATCCAAGTTCATCGCTAAAATACGCAAAAATATCCTCACAATTTTCCCCCAAATCTAACGCCAAATTCGCAATAAACGTCCCTGGTTTAATATCCTCATCCCGAAATTCATATCTTCTTATCCTTGCACTCGTCCTTAAATCGTACACGTTAAGGGCGTAAGGACAGGGGTGCGTGGTGGTATTACCAATACCAAAAGTCCCCGTGTCTAAGACCCACAGGCGATCGCAGTCGTCAGCCCGAATTCGGTAGACAGTCGTCAGTCCAGATTCACAATTGCCAAGTTCGTTTGCGTCCCATGATGGATAGGGGATGAGTTGGGGTGATAGTGGGGTGTATGGGGTTAATGGGATGTAGTTTAATGTTGATGGTATTCCTGGAATTAGATATTTAATCTTGGATTAGATGTTTTTCACAAGGTTATGACTGTTTCTTACAAGATTATGACTGTTTTTTTACAAGATTATGAAGTTTTTCACAAGATTATGTCTGTTTTTCACAAGATTATGTGTTTTTTACAAGATTATGACTGTTTTTTACAAGGTTATGACTGTTTTTTACAAGGTTATGACTGTTTTTTACAAGGTTATGTCAGTTTTTCACAAGATTATGTATTTTTAACAAGATTATGACTGTTTTTTACAAGATTATGTCTGTTTTTCACAAGGTTATGACTGTTTTTTACAAGGTTATGACTGTTTTTTACAAGATTATGTCTGTTTTTTACAAGATTATGAAGTTTTACACAAGATTATGTCTGTTTTTCACAAGATTATGTATGTTTTTCACAAGGTTATGTCTGTTTTTGACAAGATTATGTTTATTTTTTACAAGGTTATGACTGTTTTTTACAAGATTATGTCTGTTTTTCACAAGATTATGTCTGTTTTTCACAAGATTATGACTGTTTTTTACAAAATTATGTATGTTTTTCACAAGGTTATGACTGTTTTTTACAAGATTATGACTGTTTTTTACAAGATTATGAAGTTTCGAACAAGATTATGTCTGTTTTTTACAAGGTTATGACTGTTTTTTTACAAGGTTATGTCTGTTTTTTACAAGATTATGGAGTTTTTCACAAGATTATGAAGTTTTTTACAAGATTATGATTGTTTTTCACAAGGTTTTGACTGTTTTTTACAAGATTATGATTGTTTTTCACAAGGTTTTGACTGTTTTTTACAAGATTATAAAGTTTTTCACAAGTTTATGACTGTTTTATACAAGGTTATGTTTGTTCCCATGATGGATAGGGGATGAGTTGGGGTGATATTGTGGGATATGTAGTTAAGAGGATGTAGTTTAATGTTGATGGTATACCTGGAATTAGATATTTAATCTTGGATTAGATGTTTTTCACAAGGTTATGACTGTTTCTTACAAGATTATGACTGTTTTTTTACAAGATTATGAAGTTTTTCACAAGATTATGTGTTTTTTACTTTTTTACAAGGTTATGTCTGTTTTTCACAAGGTTATGACTGTTTTTTTACAAGGTTATGACTGTTTTTTACAAGGTTATGACTGTTTTTTACAAGATTATGAAGTTTTTCACAAGATTATGTCTGTTTTTGACAAGATTATGTTCGTTTTTTTACAAGGTTATTACTGTTTTTTACAAGATTATGAGATTTTTCACAAGATTATGATTGTTTTTCACAAGGTTATGACTGTTTTTTTACAAGGTTATAACTGTTTTTACGAGATTATGAAGTTTTTCACAAGATTATGTCTGTTTTTCACAAGATTATGTCTGTTTTTCACAAGGTTATGACTGTTTTTTACAAGGTTATTACTGTTTTTTACAAGATTATGAAGTTTTTCACAAGATTATGTCTGTTTTTCACAAGATTATGTCTGTTTTTCACAAGATTATGTCTGTTTTTCACAAGATTATGTCTGTTTTTCACAAGGTTATGACTGTTTTTTACAAGGTTATAACTGTTTTTTACAAGATTATGACTGTTTTTTTACAAGATTATGAAGTTTTTCACAAGATTATGTTTGTTATTTACAAGATTATCTATATTGATTAATATTATTAACCCCCCCCCCCCCTTGACAAGTTTCTAGCTACGCCACTGACTTGATCTACTGAATGTAATGTATATATTGATGGTGCACGTTTAGAGCAGGTAGATGAATTTGTGTATTTGGGTAGTTTGCTGGCTAGAGATATGGCCGATATGTATGTATGTATGTATATAATATGTATATTTGTAGAAATATTGTAGGAGATTTTTTACATAATATGCATATAAAATATGTAGCAAAAGTTGGTGTTGGTCAGTTAAGATGGTTCGCAGCCATCTTGAGCGAATGCGTCTAATGAAAGTTTGCTGTTAAAAAGATTTATTTGAATGATTAGAATGGTATACGTTTGCTAGTGGACGTCCGATGAGTAGTTGGAGTGGTGGTATGATTGAGAGGGTGGCTTGCGTGAGCGAGAAAGTTTCCGAGTAGTAGGAATAGAAGAGCATGCTGTGAGAGGAGGAATTGTGGAATGTGGATGAAGCGAAAGTTGCTTGTTTGGATAGGAATGTTTGAAGGCGACTGATTTCAGAATGATGAAAAGAGTTTGTGCCACACCCGTTTGGGTACATGGCGTGATTGTGTATGTATGTATGTACAAACGTCACCAATTACATAAATATTATGTTACAGTAAAAGATTTCTTTTAATTTTTATAATTTTGCAAATATATAATCGCAATGTATTTAATTAGTCAAAAAGATAAATAAAGTTTGGTTATTATTATTATTATTATTATTAATATTATTATTAATATTATTATTAATATTATTATTAATATTATTATTAAATATTTGGTGATGTTTGAATATTTATTATACTTCATTAACTTTAAGTATGAAACGTTATGAAAAATAGGGTTATATATCTCAGCTTGTGATTGGTTGAGTATTGTGGCAAATTTGTATTGGTAAAAAATATGCAAATTTCGCTCGTTAATTTCGCTCGTTAAATTTATCTTCCAATTTGAAAATTTCTATTTTAAACTGCAACTTTATCACAGCGTATTTTATGTTCCGAGTTCTGTTTTGTTATAATTTTGATATGTTAAAAAAAAAAAAACTAGACTTTTTGTAATTTACTTGCAGTATATGTTGTAGCAAAAGTTGGTGTTAGTCAGTTAAGATGGTTCGGAGACATGTTGAGCGAATGCGTCTAATGAACGTTTGTTTGGTTAAAATGATTTATTTGAATGATTTTCATGGTATACGTTTGCTAGTGGACGTGCGATGAGTAGATGGAGTGGTGGTATGATTGAGAGGGTGGCTTGCGTGAGCGAAAGTTTCCAAGTAGTAGTAATAGAAGAGTATGTATGAGAGGAGGAATTATGAATGTGGATGTGTGTGCGAAAGTTGCTTGTTTGGATAGGAATATGTTTGGAGGCGACTGATTTCTCGGGATGATGAAAAGAGTTTGTGCCACACCCTGCTAGGGTACATGGCGTGATTGTGTATGTATGTATGTATGTATGTATGTATATACAAAATAAATTATAAATTAATTAAACTACAGATTCTATAAAAACAACAAGATTTTTTTTTGTGAAAATTACACAATATATTTTTTATAATAGGCAACTTGTTTACATTAAATGTAATGCAGTTTGCTTACAGCTCAAGGCGCTTAAATATAATTAAAATTATATTGTCTGCAATAATACTACGTTTGCTGCCAGTGGCGTAGCCAGGAGGGTGGTTAGTTGGGGTTGAAACCCCCCCCCCCAAGAACCTGAACGACCAAAAACATACGTATGTGCAATATGAAATATGTTATTTTACTTTTATTTTTATAAAAATAATTTTTATTGTTTTTTATTTTTTATACAAATTATAATATTATCTTTATTGATTAATATTATATCATTTTTTTATTAACTCCCCCATGACAAGTTTCTGGCTACGCCACTGGCAATAATACTACGTTTGCTGCTAGGAAACTTTTATTATCTAGTTCATAATGAAGAATTAATTAGCAGCAAAGGAAAAAATACAGCAAAACATATTTGTCTATTACAGAACACTTTGACGATAATTATAATATAATATAATATAATATAATATAATATAATATAATATAATATAATATAATTAAAAAATGAAATTGAAAGAAATGTTGTAGCAAAAGTTGGTGTTAGTCAGTTAAGATGGTTCGGACATGTTGAGCGAATGCGTCTAGTGAACGTTTGCTGTTAAAAAGATTTATTTGAATGATTTTGATGGTATACGTTTGCCCAGTGGACGTGCGATGAGTAGTTGGAGTGGTGGGTATGATTGAGAGGGTGGCTTGCGTGAGCGAAAGTTTTCAAGTAGTAGGAATAGAAAAGCATACGATGAGAGGATTTATGAATGTGGATGAAAGTGCGAAAGTTGCTTGTGCTGGATAAGAATATGTTTGAAGGCGACTGATTTCGGAATGATAAAAAGGGTTTGTGCCACACCCAAGTGGGTACATGGCGTGATTGTGTATGTATGTATGTATATAAGTAAGAAAAATATTTACCTGGTCGCCATCTTGGAACAGTAACAAATAATTTATCATTCCAAATTTCGATTCCAACTGGTAAATTATTTTCGGGAATAAATTTTCGTCGTTGAATCGCCTCAAAACGTGTAAATTCGTCCGGATAAGCGTAATCCAGAGTTGTCCAAGAAAATTGTTCTTGCAATTTTGTTAAACTAATTACTTCATTTTGTAGTAAAGTTAATAATAATACTAATGAGATAAATAAACTCATTGTATTAATGATTCTAAAATAAATATAATATAAATAATAATAATAATAATAATAATAATAATAATAATAATAATAATATATTCTTTGTTAGACATTGAAATACTTATTTATTTGATATTGTTTAACATTTGGATTCCTTGTGCTAGGAATGTAAATGTATCCAAAGAAGCCCGTTTGAGTATATACAATGCAACGGAATTCTTTGTTAGATACTGAAATAATTAATTATTTGATATTGTTTAACATTTATTACATTCCTTTTGCTAGGAATGTAAATGTATCCAAAGAAGCCCGTTTTAAGTATATACAATGCAGTTTTGGTGTCTACGTTGATGTATGGTAGTGAATGTTGTTGGGTTTGGTTGCACAAAAGCATAAACGGAAAATGACTGCTGTGCGAAATGAGATTATTACCAGTGGCGTAGCTGGGTGTAACTATATAGGAGAGATCGAGGATACGAAATACGATTAGTGTATGATAGAGTGTGAAATTGGAATAAATATTATAGCAAAAGTTGGTGTTAGTCAGTTAAGATGGTTTGGACATGTTGAGCGAATGCGTCTAATGAACGTTTGCTGTTGAAAAGATTTATTTGAATGATTTTTGATGGTATACGTTGGCCCAGTGGACGTCCGATGAGTAGTTGGACTGGTGGTATGGATTGAGAGAGTGGCTTGCGTGCAGCGAAAGTTTCCAAGTAGTAGGAATAGAAGAGCATGTATGAGAGGAATTGTGAAATGTGAATGTGTGTGCGAAAGTTGCTTGTGCTGGATAGGAATATGTTTGGAGGCGACTGATTTCGGAATGATGAACAGAGTTTGTGCCACACCCTGCTAGGGTACATGGCGTGATTGTGTATGTATGTATGTGTGTATGTAAAAATATTTTACCATGAGCAAATAAAATTTAACAAAAATAAACCTGATGCAAACTAAATATTAAATTATTATTTACTATTTTGTCAAAAAAGTTCAATAAATATTTAATAATAAATTTAAAAACTACAAAATTACAATAATAATTTATTACAAAAAATGCGACAAGGTTAGATTTTTATTAATTTATTTCTATTTATAAAACTCATTGTGTGTAAAAAAATAATTATATTATTAATATTTTATAATTAAAATAAGTCAAAAGTATTTTTTTACATACATACATACATACATACATACACAATCACGCCATGTACCCCCAATAGGGTGTGGCACAAACTCTTTTCATCATCCCGAAATCAGTCGCTTTCAAATATATTCCTATTCAGCACAAGCAACTTTCGCACACACATCCACATTCATCATTCCTCCTTTCATCGCATGCTCTTGCATTCCTACTACTTGTAAACTTTCGCTCACGCAAGCCACCCTCTCAATCCATACCACCACTCCAACTACTCATCGGACGTCCACCTGCAAACGTATACCATCAAAATCATTCAAATAAATCTTTTTAACAGCAAACGTTCATTAGACATATTCGCTCAAGAAGGCTCCGAACCATCTTAACTGACTAACACCAACTTTTCCTACAACATTTTTTTTCGCCATTTAACACTCTATCATACACTAATCGTATTTCGTACCCGATCTCTCCTATAGTTACACCCAGCTACCCCACATGTAATAATCTCATTTCGCACAGCAGTCATTTTTCGTTTATGCTCTTGTGCAACCAAACCCAACAACATTCACTACCATACATCAACCTAGGCACCAAAACTGCATTGTATATACTTAAACAATATAATATATTATAAAGTATATTATACTTACTTCTTCATATAATATTTAATAATTCAAGTAACATTTATAACATTTAACAACACAAATTCTATTTCTAATCACAAACAAAATTACAATATTCACTACCATACATCAACGTAGGCACCAAAACAATATAATATATTATAAAGTATATGTTATACTTACTTATATAATATTTAATAATTCAAGACACATTTAAATATTTAACAACACAAATTCTATTTCTAATCACAAACTATCTAAACTATACAGAAAATAACTATACAGAACTATAGAATAACTATAGAATAACTATACAGTACTATACAGTACTATACAGTACTATACAGTACTATACAGAACTATAAGAACTATAAGAACTATACAGAACTATAGAATAACTATAGAATAACTATACAGTACTATACAGAACTATACAGAACTATAAGAACTATAAGAACTATAAGAACTATACAGAACTATAGAATAACTATAGAATAACTATACAGAAAATAACAGAGTCAAATCAGTTGTTTGCAGTGAAAATGCAAGCGAAAAACTGTGCGAAAATTTGCGTTATCACTTCACTTTTATTTGCACAAAAAAGAAATCCTGTTTTAGCTAAGCACTAAGCAAAGATTGCTAAGCCAATTAAATGAGTGAAAGCCTAAAGCTAGAACCCTTCCAATTCTATTGATACGTTAATAATAATTAATCCATATTTATTGATACGTTAATAATAATTAATCAATATTTATATATTGATTTATCAAGTCAAGAATAGAAAATTCAAGGATGTGTAAAAATTTTTGCTAAATTTTTATATTTATATCTGATATAATAAAGTATTATTAAATTTGTTGTGATTAATATATATATATATATATATATATATATATATATATATATATATATATACTGTAAAAATATTTGGTAGTTTTATATAAAAATCGTGAGAAACTTATTTTCACCAGTTTAATATGTAAATTTGTAGAAGTATTGTAGGAAATTTTTTAGATAATATGCATATACCTAAAATATGTAGCAAAAGTTGGTGTTAGTCAGTCAAGATGGTTCGGAGACATGTTGAGCGAATGTGTCTAATTTATTTATTATTATTATTTCGGATACGAAATAGATTAGTGTATGATGAGTGTAAAATTGAAAAAAATGTTGTAGCAAAAGTTGGTGTTAGAGTCAGTTAAGATGACTCGGACATGTTGAGCGAATGCGTCTATTGAACGTTTGATGTTGAAAAGATTTATTTGAATGATTGTTGATGGTATATACGTTTGCAAGTGGACGTCCGATGAGTAGTTGGAGTGGTGGTATAGATTGAGAGGGTGGCTTGCGTGCAGGGAAAGTTTCCGAGTAGTAGGAATAGAAGTGAGCATGCGATGAGAGGAGGAATTGTGGAATGTGTATGTGTGTGCGAAAGTTGCTTGTGCTGGATAGGAATATGTTTGGAGGCGACTGATAATTCGGGATGATGAAAAGAGTTTGTGCCACACCCTTATTTGGGTACATGGCGTGATTGTCTATGTATGTATATTATTTTTACAATGGTTTTTATATAAAATGGCTACTTTTTTTACTACAGTGTATTTTCGTAAATTATATTTTATTATTATTTGGAAAGTATTTTATAAATAAATAATATAATATAAATAATAAATATATAATATGTATATATATATATATATATATATATATATATATATATATATATATAATATAAATAAATAATAAATATATAATTATATAGGATGTTTAATGTAGCCCGGCAATTATTGTTATTATTGTTGATTAAATTATACAAAATGTTTCAAATAGTTTTAAAGTTTTAATAATGTATATTATTCAATGAGCATGTAATGATGGTTATTATTCATGAGATTAAGTATAATGTATAAACTATAGGCGAGTGTTGAGTTAGTTTTTAATATATAGACATACATACATACATACACAATCACGCCATGTACCCAAAAGGATGTGGCACAAACTCTTTTCAACTCTTGGCAACAATGTATATTATTAAAATTACTAAATTTATGTGGGCACTAGGGGAATCTTTTCTGAAAATTTGATCAAAATCGGATAAATAATGTAGCCACAATGAATGTTTCTCTCAATAAGTTGGCAACACTGTATTTTGTTAAAATTACATAAATTTTATGAATACTAGGAGAATTTGAGTAAAATCGGTTAAATAACATGGCCATAATAAATTTTTTAAAACTTTAGTAATTTTTTTCTCGGAAAGTTGGCAACACTGGATATTAATAAAATTAGATAATTAATGGGAGCATTAGGGATGTCTTTCCTCAAATTTTGATCAAAATCAGATAAATAATGTAGCCAATATGAATTTTTAAAAATTTTAGTAATTTATTTCTCGGAAAGCTGGCATCACTGAAAAAAAATAAAATCACATGACCATCTTGGATACTAGACAAATATATCCTGAAAATTTCATTAAAATCGGTTGAACCGTCTAGGAGGAGTTGCGATCACAAAATTTTGTCTGACGACCGACCGAGCGAGCTGATGACGCACACACATACACCCACTTATAAACTAAGTTCAGATTCGTCATCTAAAGGCTATATGAAGAATTTTTATACAAATTTTTTTTTTTTGAAAATGTTACAGACACCGTACCAAACGCTACACCACTTTTTCCTTGCAGTCAAAGTGGTAAAAATAAAACTGCTTCAGGTTAAAGTTCTGTATTAATATTTATTAATAATCGACGTTTCGACGAACTTAACGTTCATCTTCCTTAGAAAAACTGATGAAGATGGACGTTTAGTTAGTCGAAACGTCGATTATTAATAAATATTAATACAGAACTTTAATTTACATAACTAAACTACATAAAATAACTAAATTACAATAACATAAAAATAAAACTGCTTTAGGATAAAGTTCTGTATTAATATTTATTAATAATCGACGTTTCGACGAACTCAACGTTCATCTTTCTTAGGAAAACTTTAATTTACATAACTAAACTACATAAAATACACATAGTATAAAATCTTTCGGACTTCATTATATTAAAATAAAACTGCTTTAGGTTAAAGTTCTGTATTAATATTTATTTAAAATCGACTTTTCGACGAAACTCAACGTACGTCTTCATCAGGATATTTTAAATAAATATTAATACAATGTCTAATGAACGTTTGCTGTTAAAAAGATTTATTTGAATGATATTTTGATGGTATACGTTTGCAAGTGGACGTCCAATGAGTAGTTGGAGTGGTGGTATGATTGAGAGGGTGGCTTGCGTGAGCTAGTTTCCAAGTAGTAGGAATAGAAGAGCATGTATGAGAAGAGGAATTATGGAATGTGGATGTGTGTGCGAAAGTTGCTTGTGCTGGATAGGAATAGGTTTAGAAGCGACTGATAATTCGGGATGATGGAAAGAGTTTGTGCCACACCCTTATTTGGGTACATGGCGTGATTGTGTATGTATGTATTAATACAGAACTTTAACCTATAAGAGTTTTA
>OZ014557.1:14777034-14812034 GCA_963966155.1 Clivina fossor
GCTTATGATATATTTAATTGCTTAAATTTAACAACTAAGTAAAAGTATTGTACAATTGTTTTACATTCATTTTTTTACCACTTTGACTGCAAGCACTGCAAGGAAAAAGTGGTATAGCGTTTGGTATGGTGTCTGTAACATTTTCAAAAAACAAAAAAAATTGTATAGAAATCCTTCATATAGCCTGTAGATGACGAATCTGAACTTAGTTTATAAGTGGGTGTATAGATGTGCGTCGTCAGCTCGCTCGGTCCTCAGACAAAATTTTGTGGCCGCAACTCCTCCTAGACGGTTCAACCGATTTTAATGATATTTTCAGGATAAATTTATCTAGTACCCAGGATGGTCATGTGGTTTTGGTTTTTTCCAATAATATCAACTTTCCGAGAAAAAAAATACTAAAGTTTTTAAAAATTCATTGTGGCTACATCATTTATCCGATTTTGACCAAATTTTCCTCAAAGTTTCTCCTAGTGCCCACATAAATTATAATACTATTAAAATACAGTGTTGCCAACTTTCCGAGAAAAATATTACTAAAATATTTAAAAATTTATTACGGCCTTGTTGTTTAACCGATTTTGTTCAAATTTTCACACAAGATTCTTCTGGTATCCATATAAATTAGATAATTTCAACAAAGTACAGTGTTGCCAAATTTCTGAGAAAAAAATTACTAAAATTTAAAATTTTTTATTGTGGCTACATTATTTATCCGATTTTGATCAAATTTTCAGAAAAGTTTCTCCTAGTGCCCACATAAATTATAATTTTATAAAAATAAGATGTTGCCAACTTTCCAAAAAAAAAATGAATAATTTTCTAAAAATTTGTTATGCCCGCATTATTTATCCGATTTTAATCGAAGTCATAAAAAAAGTCTTTTTTTTTTTTTTTTTTTTTTTAATATTATGCTTATTTTTATAGCGCCTATAATATTATATATTAGCAAAATACAATGTTGCCAATTTTCGGTGAAAAAATTTTTCATTCCTATTTCTTATCATTTATGTGATAATGTCAAAGTGGTCTATATATGAGTTTACCCATATACTTCTAATCTTGCTAAAGTAAACTGTACATAACATATTACATATTTTTATGTATTCTTGTCAATAAAATTTTACAGATTCTAACCAGATCTGACAAGTTGCGTTATTACTTAACTAGTATTTTTAAATGTTATTACTTCACTGAATTTTCAAAGTCATATAATGTTTAATGGTGTGTATGTAATATCGCAGACATTTTATTTATTGCAGCAACGTTTTACTTTTAAATGCACAATAATGTTAATGTAAAAGTATTAAATGTGACTCTTTTAAGACATACAGGATAGAAAATTGTTCGATTCCTTATATATTTTATCTTCTAATACCTTAGGTAATTAGGTAATTTTCATTCTACACTGTTAATTATAGCTAATTCTAATTAGCATTATTCTCTCTTTTTAATGTGTTTAGTAACCAGTGGCGTAACCAGAAACTTGTCATGAAAAAAATGTTGTAGCAAAAGTTGGTGTTAGTCAGTTAAGATGGTACGGACATGTTGAGCGAATGCGTCTAATGAACTTTTGCTGTTAAAAAGATTTATTTGAATGATTTTGATGGTATACGTTTGCAAGTGGACGTCCGATGAGTAGTTGGAGTGGGGGAGAGGGTGGCTTGCGTGAGCGAAAGTTTCCAAGTAGTAGGAATAAAAGAGCATGTATGAGAGGAATTATGAATGTGGATGAAGCGAAAGTTGCTTGTTTGCGGATAGGAATATTTAGAGGTGACTGATTTCGGAATGATAAAAAAGAGTTTGTGCCACACCCAAGTGGGTACATTGCGTGATTGTGTATGTATGTATGTAAGATAATACTATAATTTGTATAAAAAATAAAGAGCAATAAAAATTACTTTGTATAAAAATGAAAGTAAAATAACATATTTCATATTTCACATACGTATGTTTTTAATGGTAGTTCAGGTTCTTGTGGGGGGGTGGGGGGGTTTAACTCCCCCCTGTCTAACACCCCCTGGCTACGCCACTGGTTTAGTAAAGCAAGAAAGCAATAAAAACTAGTAGAGAATGCGTTGAATAAAAATTGCTGATTGAGAAAAGTATAGATATATTTAAAATATTCTGTTTTACTATGTCCAGTAATAGTATATTATGTATTGGGTAGTACACTGTAAAAAAAGTTTGTAAATTTACATATTTTTTTTCATCGTAAAAATTATACTTATAATTTTCTCTGTAATGCAAATTTACTATATTTATTCTGATAATTTCATAAAACTATTATGGAATTAAAATATTTTCCCCGACGCCATAAATCACCCTGTATACATCAAAAACTAATAAGTCAAATCAGTCTATATTTATTAGTGGTTTAAATATGTATAATAACTCATCAATTGATATAAAAATGCTGATTTTATTGATATCTTTCAAACGAAAGTTTGTTTTTGTATTTATCGATAATATATATATCGATATATCGATAATATATATATCGATATATCGTTAATATATATATATATATATATATATATATATATATATATATATATATTTATATATATATATACCGGGTGTTTGTTCGTCAAGTTCGTATGGGCGTTTAACATGTAATTTCGATAAATAACTATATACTTCTTTCTCGAGTTAAATTCGGAGAAATACTTAGAATACTTTTTGATAGACAATAAAAAGTTCTACAATTTGGTTTTAGTTCTAATTTGCTAGCATGTGCCGTTTGGGCGCTAGAATTTTTTTTTAATTTTTTGGTTTTTATTTTTTATCTCAAAAACTATGAGGTCTAGGAAAATAAGCATGATATGGAAAAATGCGGAATAATGAGTACGATAATTGAGTGAAGAAAGCATTATTTTAGGATGCATAGTTTAGTAGAAAAAAATTAAAAACTGAATTTTTGAAAATTTGAGGATTTTTCAAACTAAGACTTTTTTAAAAATTTGCTCAAAAAAATCTGAAAAAATTCAGTAAAATAAAGAAAAAAATTAGCTACATAATAGCTAAGTAACTTTTTTCTCTACCTCATACTGTTTTTGCAGGAAAAATTATTGAAAATTCTAAAAAACATTTTAGAATTTTCAATAATTTTTTCTGCCAAACCAGAATGAGGTAGAGAAAAAAGTTACTTATATATATATATATATATATATATATATATATATATATATATATATATATATATATATATATATATATATTATATAATATATAATATATAATGTTTATACAAATATTAGTATACACTAAATAAATAAACTTATTATTATTATCAACTAAGTATCTATATTTTTTAATTCCAGAAAATGAAAAACGAACCCGGTAACCTCCTAATCTGCCCGGTTTCCGTTCAAACAGTTCTCGCCTTAGTTCAAGCTGGAGCCGACGGGAAAACCTCCACGGAGATGACCTCCGC
The DNA here is from genome assembly GCA_963966155.1 of Clivina fossor. NCBI lineage: Eukaryota > Metazoa > Arthropoda > Insecta > Coleoptera > Carabidae > Clivina > Clivina fossor. The sequence continues at coordinate 14,780,471 of OZ014557.1, forward strand.
TCTAAACTTCCCGGAGGATAAATCCAGGACTCAACTTGGGTACAAATCCCTAATGAACTCCCTCCTGGGAGCAAAGAAGGTCACCATGGATATTGCAAATAGGGTATACGTGAAGAATGGATATGAATTAGCAGATAGTTTTAAAGAAATTGCCACCAAGACTTTTTCCTCTGGGGTTGAAAATGTCAATTTTAATGATAATCAAGGAGCTGCTAAGATCATTAATGACTGGGTTGAGGAAAAAACACATGATAAGATTAAGGATTTAATTAAACCGAAGATGATTACGGTTGATACTAGGATGGTTTTGGTTAATGCTCTGTACTTCAAAGGTAAATGAATTTTTTTCTTGTTTGTTTGTTTGTCGGTTCGGTACAAATCTGAAGAACAACTGAGAAGGATGATTGATAGAGTTAATGTTGTTGGTAAAGATATGAACCTTGCCTTGAATGTTATTGATAAGTACTTCAGAGGTAAATGAATTATTAAATATCTTGTTTTCATGTTTGTTTGTTTGTCGGTTCGGTACAAATCTGAAGAACAACTGAGAAGGATGATTGATAGAGTTAATGTTGTTGGTAAAGATATGAATCTTGTGTTGAATGTTATTGATAAGTGCAAAGTTTTAGTACTGAAGAAGGATGACTTGATCTACTGAATGTAATGTATATATTGATGGTGCACGTTTAGACCAGGTAGATGAATTTGTGTATTTGGGTAGTTTGTTGTTTAGAGATATGGTCTTTTTGATTGTGAAATTGAAAGGAGAGTAAATGTTGAGTTGTAAGGTACTTTGGGTGCTTTGGGAACTTTTGCTAGGAATGTAAATGTTTCCAAAGAAGCCATCCCGTTTGAGTATTGGTGCCTACGTTGATGTATGGTAGTGAATGATAATCAAGGAGCTGCTAAGATCATTAATGATTGGGTTGAGGAAAAAACACATGACAAGATTAAGGATTTGATTAAACCGAAGATGATTACGGTTGATACTAGGATGGTGTTGGTGAATGTGCTGTACTTCAAAGGTAAATGAATTAAACATTCTTTTTTTCCTGTTTATTGGTCGGTTCGGTACAAATTTTGAGGGTGCACGTTTAGAGCAGGTAGATGAATTTGTGTATTTGGGTAGTTTGTTGTCTAGAGATATGGTTGTTTTGATTGTGAAATTGAAAGGAGAGTAAATGTTGAGTTGTAAGGTACTTTGGGTGCTTTGGGAACTTTTGCTAGGAATGGAAATGTTTCCAAGGAAGCCCGTTTGAGTATATACAATGCAGTTTTGGTGCCTACGTTGATTTGTATAGGGTAGTGAATGTTGGGTTTGGTTGCACAAAAGCATAAACGGAAAATGACATGTGCGAAATGAGATTTATACGTGTGGGGTAGCTGGGTTTAAATATAGGAGAGATCGGGTACGAAATACGATTAGAGTATGATGAGTGTGAAATTCGGAAGCAAATGTTGTAGTAAAAGTTGGTGTTAGTCAGTTAAGATGGTTCGGACATATTGACCGAATGCGTTTAATGAACGTTTGCTGTTAAAAAGATTTATTAGAATGATTTTGATGGTATACGTTTGCAAGTGGACGTCCGATGAGTAGCTGGAGTGGGTTATGATTAAGAGGGTGGATTGCGTGAGTAGTAGGAATGAAAGAGCATGTATAAGAGGAATTATGAACGTGGATGAAGCGAAAGTTGCTTTTGTTTGGATAGGAATGTTTGGAGGACTGATTACGGAATGATGAAAAGAGTTTGTGCCACACCCTTTTGTAACTGATTCGGACTTGGTCATATGTTAAAATCAACAACTCGACATATAATATCTCGTTTCTGATCTTATCTTAAGTGATTACTGGATTTTTCTTTGACTATTCGGGGTTTTAATACCAGCAAATTGTTTTATAAAGAATAAATTTTTCCTCTAAAACTCATATTAAAATTTCTTTCCCTATAGGAAACCTCATCACTTTACACACACTGTATATTGTTTATTTTCTGTGAAGTTTCTATAATTTTTCTACAACTGAAATAAATGTATTTACTAGGACATTAAATATGAGAGGAATTACGAATGTGGATGTTTGTGCGAAAGTTGCTTGTGCTGGATAGGAATATGTTTGGAGGCGACTGATAATTCGGGATGCTGAAAAGAATTTGTGCCACACCCTTATTTGGGTACATGGCGTGATTGTGTATGTATGTATGTATGTATCACTTTACCACCCTGTATAACTGTTAATTTCGAAATGTATTTACTAGTACATTAAATATATTTGCTGCCTCTGAAAAAATACATACATACACAATCACGCCATGTACCCAAATTAGGGTGTGGCACAAACTCTCTTCATCATTCCCTGTATATCTGTTAATTTCATTCCAGGTAAATGGGCTTATGAGAGGAATTATGAATGTGGATGAAGCGAAAGTTGCTTGTTTGCGGATAAGAATGTTTGGAGGCGACTGATTTCGGGATGATGAAAAGAGTTTGTGCCACACCCTGCTTTGGGTACATGGCGTGATTATGTATGTCTGTACGTATGTATCACTTTACCACACTGTACAACTGTTAATTTCATTCCAGGTAAATGGGCTAAAACCTTCTTACTAGTACATTAAATATATTTGCTGCCTTGAAAAAATACATACATACACAATCAAGCCATGTACCCAAATCAGGGTGTGGCACAAACTCTCTTCATCATCCCCTGTATAACTGTTAATTTCGTTCCAGGTAAATGGGCTAAAACCTTCGAAACCTACTCAACCTACGACCGGGAATTCTTCCTGAACGAAAAGGATTCTGTAAAAGTACCAATGATGCGACAGACAAGCACATTCCGTTACGCTGAAAACGCCGCTTTGGACTGTAAATTCCTGGAGATGCCCTACGCCGATCCAGACTACGCCATGACAATTGTCCTGCCCAATCAGCGAACAGGGTTGGCAGCACTGGAGGAACGTATGGAGGAGGTACTAGCACCACAACAATTCACCTCTGAACGCGTGGAGGTCACTATGCCGAAGTTCTCGATTGAAACGGAGATTGATTTTAAGAAGATTCTCGAATCTGTAAGTGTTATCGAGTTTTAAATGAATTAGAAAAGGTTTGGATAGGTTTAGGAAGTTTTGGAATGGTCTAGGAGGTTTAAGACAGGTTGCAGGAAGTTTTAGAATGTACTAGGAAGTTTTGGAAAGTTTTAGGAAGTTTTAGGAAGTTTTAGAATGCTCTAGGAAGTTTAAGAAAGTTTTGGAAAGTTTTAGAATGTTCTAGGATGTTTAAGAAAGTTTTGGAAAGTTTAAGAAAGTTTCAGGAAGTTTTAGAATGCTCTAGGAAGTTTAAGAAAGTGTTAGAAAGTTTTAAAAAAGTTATAGAATGTTCTAGGAAGTTTAAGAAAGTTTTGAAAAGTTTAAGAAAGTTTTAGGAAGTTTTAGAATGCTCTAGGAAGTTTAAGAAAATTTTGGAAAGTTTAAGAAAGTGTTAGAAAGTTTTAGAATATTCTAGGAAGTTTAAGAAATTTTTGGAAAGTTTAAGAAAGTTTTAGGAAGTTTTAGAATGTTCTAGGAAGTTTAAGAAAGTGAAAAAGTTTTAAAAAGTTATAGAATGTTCTAGGAAGTTTAAGAAAATTTTAGGAAGTTTTAGAATGCTCTAGGAAGTTTAAGAAAGTGTTAGGAAGTTCTAGAATCCTCTAGGAAGTTTAAGAAAGTGTCAGAAAGTTTTAAAAAGTTGTAGAATTTTCTAGGAAGTTTTAGAAAGTTTTAGAATGTTCTAGGAAATTTAAGAAAGTTTTGGAAAGTTTAAGAAAGTTTTAGGAAGCTTTAGAATGCTCTAGAAAGTTTAAGAAAGTGTTAGAAAGTTTAAAAAAGTTATAGAATGTACTAGGAAGTTTAAGAAAGTTTTAGGAAGTTTAAGAATGTTCTAGGATGTTTTAGAATGTTCTAGGAAGTTTAAGAAAGTTTTAGGAAGTTTTAGAATGCTCCTAGGAAGCTTAAGAATGTGTTAGAAAGTTTTAAAAAGTTATAGAATGTACTAGGAAGTTTAAGAAAGTGTTAGGAAGTTTTAAAAAGTTATGGAAAGTTTAAGAAAATTTTAGAATGTTCTAGGAAGTTTAAGAAAGTTTTATTAAGTTTTGGAAAATAAATACATACATACATACATACACAATCACGTCCCATAAAAAGGGTACATTGCGATCCCGAAATCAGTTTCCTCCAAACATATTCCTATCCAGCACAAGCAACTTTCGCACTTTCATCCACATTCCACAATTCCTCCTCTCATAGCATGCTCTTCTATTCCTACTACTTGTAAACTTTCGTTCACGCAAGCCACCCTCTCAATCATACCACCACTCCAACTACTCATCGGACGTCCACTGGGCAAACGTATACCATCAAAATCATTCAAATAAATCTTTTTAACAGCAAACGTTCATTAGACGCATTCGCTCAAAATGATCGAATTAATTTATTTTCAATTTCACACTCATCTGAAAATCTGTAGATAACTGAAGATAACCTGACAAGGAATTTAATAATATTAGAATTAATTAGATATTTATTATATAATTTAAAATATTATACGAAATAATTTTCTCTTCGATTATATCTGAACTTGCAATTTTACCTAATCTTTAGACAGAAACTTTTTTATTTTAATCTAATGAGATATAATAAGATTTATTATTATTGTTAATAATAATTTTTCCATGAATGACTCAATATGAAAAAATATGTTATATGTAAATTAAATATTAAAAAGATAAAAATTATAAATACAGTTAAGTTTTTTCAAAAAAAATTTGTATACAGTTATTTATTGAAAGTCAAAGAAATAAAAAAATAAAAAAATAAAAATAATTTAATAAAAACTGGAAAGAAATATATTATATAGAATGGAACAGAAACAGAAAATCAATTATAAATAAACAGGACAGAGAATGATAAAAAAATGTAAAATTTATCGATTTGAAATAATATAATAAATTTAGGAAAAAAAATAGAATATACCGGGTGTTCGTTCGTTAAGTTCGTATGGGCGTTTAACTTGCAATTTCGATAATTTGCGATATACTACTTTCTCGAGTTAAATTCGAACCGGAGAAATACTTAGAATACTTTTCGATAGACAATAAAAAGTTCTATAATTTGGTTTTAGTTTTAATTAGCTAGCATGTGCCGTTTGGGCGCTAGAATTTTTTTTCGATTTTTTGGTTTTTATTTTTTTTCTCAAAAACTATGAGGTGTAGGAAAATAAGCATGATATGGAAAAATGCGGAAAAATGAGTACGATAATTTAGTGAAGAAACCTTTATTCTAAGATGCATCGTTTAGTAGAAAAAAAGTAAAAACTGAATTTTTGAAATTTTCTTAAAATAAGACGTTTTTCAAAATTTGCTCAAAAAAATCTGAAAAAATTCAGTAAAATAGAGAAAAAAATTAGCTACATAATAGCTAAGTAACTTTTTTCTCTAACTCATACTGATTTTGCAGAAAAAATTATTGAAAATTTATTTTTACTTTTAGCTTGGAATGACGACTGCTTTTGGTCCTGAAGCTAACTTCAAAGGACTCCTGAAAGCACAGGATAATAGTCCTATAGATTTGTACATTAGTGACGTCATCCAGAAGAACTTCATCAATGTGACAGAAGATGGCACTGAAGCTGCTTCAGCTACGGCCGGTAAGTTTTTGATTTTTGGGTTATTCTGTATTTTTTTTTTCTTTGGTCCCTTATACCATATTCTTTAATTTAATTTAATTTAATTTAATTTAATTTAATTTAATTTAATTTAATTTTTAATTTAATTTAATTTAATTTAATTTATTTAATTTAATTTAATTTAATTTAATTTAATTTAATTTAATTTAATTTAATTTAATTTAATTTAATTTAATTTAATTTAATTTAATTTAATTTAATTTAATTTAATTTAATTTAATTTAATTTAATTTAATTTAATTTAATTTACTTTAATTTAATTAAATTTAATTTAATTTAATTTAATTTAATTTAATTTAATTTCTTTATTTTAATTTCTTTAATTTAATAGATTTCAATTGTTTCTTAGTTTTTTACTTAATTAGATTTATTTTGAAGAAAAAAATGAAAATTAAGGAATATGATATTTTGATTGGTCGCCTGTCTTTTGTTTTGCATAGAAATGTACCAGAAATTTTTGCAATATATTATTTAAAATTATAATATACATACATACATACATACACAATCACGCCATGTACCCAAATAAGGGTGTGGCACAAACTATTTTCATCATCCCGAATTATCAGTCGGCTCCAAACATTCCTATCCAGCACAAGCAACTTTCGCACACACATCCACATTCATAATTCCTCTCATACATGCTCTTCTATTCCTACTACTTGGAAACTTTCGCTCACGCAAGCCACCCTCTCAATCATACCACCACTCCAACTACTCATCGGACGTCCACTTGCAAACGTATACCATCAAAACCATTCAAATAAATCTTTTTAACCAAACGTTCATTAAACATTCGCTCAACATGTCCGAACCATCTTAACTGACTAACACCACCTTTTGCTACAACATTTTTTGAATATACATACAAACATATAAACACACAAACACTGTGAAACATAATTTACAAATGAATAAATTGTACATACACTGTAAAAACATTCAATCATACCACTCCAACTACTCATATAAAATCATAAACTAAATATGAATTTTACTACAGAAATTCGAAATTTGAAATAAAATTTCTGGTACGTTTCGTAGCTTTTATTTCTCAAAATAATAAACATTTTTGAATTTTGCATTGCTTTAAATCGCTTAATAATTTTTTTTTGAAAAAAAAACACGCTTAAAAACACGCTTTTTCAAAAAAGTGTTATAGTGCTTGTGAAATAAACTGTGTTAATGTTAAATAAAATAAAAATTAGTAAGTATGCTTTTCTTTTGTTTTTTTTTTTTTTTTTGAAATTTGGGCTTTAGATACTTTTGCTTGCGCTTTGTTCTAAATCTAAACTAATCTAACTGACTCACAAATTACAAATCTTATTTCACTAATAAATGAATAATTAGTAAACAAATTAAAATAATAATTAATTATTAATTAATTATTATTAATTAATTTAATTAAATTATTATTAAATTATTGAATATATTTGCTATTAATTGATATTTTAGTTAACTATAAAATAATGAGAAATACATTGAGAATGTATAAACGAAAAAAAGCGGTAAATTAATTAGCGGTAATTAGCGGTAATTAATTAGCGGTAAATTAATTATTAAAATAGGAGAAATAATTATATATTTAACTATTTTTTATTTTTGCATTAAACACCATTAATTTTATATTTATTTATCTAATTAAACATTAGACAATTAAAGAAAAATGCATTGGCCCTGCCGGGGTTTGACCCGGGACCTTTAGGTTTCGCGCCTACTGCTCTACCAACTGAGCTACACGGCCACACAACGACAAGTCAATGCATTTTGTTTATTTTATTTGACTGGTCATGATAAACTCATGAATTTTATAACATTAATGGTGTTTAATGCAAAAATAAAAAAATAGTTAAACATTTACACCTAAAGAATTTATTAAATTAAAGATAAGTTTTAGGTATTATTTATTTTTGTTTAATTTTCTATAAGATAATAAAAACAATTGATATCTAGCAATTTTTCAACTACAGAATTTGCACTAATTTGAAGATAATTTTATTAATTACATTAATTACATTAATTACTTCACGTTTGTTAATAAAAATATATACAATGCACGCAGAGAGAATTAATTTTCTCATAAAAAGTGTTAAAAAAATTTAATTACCTAAATAGAATATACTTATATATATACCGGGTGTTCGTTCGTTAAGTTCGTATGGGCGTTTGACATGCAATTTCGATAATTTGCGATATACTACTTTCTCGAGTTAAATTCGAAGAAATACTTAGAATACTTTTCGATAGGGCATAAAAAGTTCTATAATTTGGTTTTAGTTTTAATTTGCTAGCATGTGCCGTTTGGGCGCTAGATTTTTTTTTTGATTTTTTGGTTTTTATTTTTTTTCTCAAAAACTATGAGGTGTAGGAAAATAAGCATGATATGGAAAAATGCGGAATAATGAGTACAATAATTTAGTAAATAAATTTAGTAGAAAAAATTAAAAACTGAATTTTTGAAAATCTCTCAAGGGGGTTGCGATTTTTTCAAAATAAGACTTTTTTCAAAATTTGCTCAAAAAATCTGAAAAAATTTATTAAAATAGAGAAAAAAATGAGCTATATAATAGATAAGTAACTTTTTTCTGTACCTCATTCTGGTTTGGCAGGAAAAATTATTAAAAATTCTAAAAAACATTTTAGAATTTTCCCATACGAACTTAACGAACGAACACCCGGTATATATATATATATGTATATATATATATATATATATATATATATATATATATATATATATATGTTACTGTAAAAGCTGGAAAATTGGTGAATCCCAGGATAGACGCGTTAAACCTAGGATTTACCAATTAGATGTAGTAAATGTACGAATGTACCAAGCCAAAGTGGTCAGGTTAGGTTAGGTTAGGTTAGGTTAGGTTAGGTTAGGTTAGGTTAGGTTAGGTTAGGTTAGTTAGTTATTTAGTTAAATTGGTAAATTAAGTTTAGCGCGTACGTTCTACGATTTACTATTTTTCAAGCTTTTACGGTAACATATACAGGGTCTTCGTTCGCCAGGTTGATATAGGGCAATAACATGGGATATCGATAATATGCAGAATACTGCTTTCTGAAGTAAAATTTGGAGAAATACTTAGAATACTTTTCGATAGGAAATAAAAAGTTCTAGAATTTGGTTTTAGTTTTAATTTGCTAGCACGTGCCGTTTGGACGCTAGGATTTTTTTTAAATGATTTTTTAGAATTTTCAATAATTTTTCCTGCTAAATCAGTATGAGTTAGAGAAAAAAGTTACTTATCTATTATGTAGCTATTTTTTTTCTTTATTTTACTGAATTTTTTCAGATTTTTTTGAGCAAATTTTGAAAAAAGTTTTATTTTAAAAAATGATTTTTTTTAAAATTTGCTCAAAAAAATCTGTAAAAATTCAGTAAAATAGAGCAAAAAAAATAGCTACATAATAGCTAAGTAACTTTTTTCTCTAACTTATACTGATTTAGCAAGAAAAATTATTGAAAATTCTAAAAAACATTTAAAAAAAAATTCTAGCGACCAAACGGCACGTGCTAGCAAATTAAAACTAAAACCAAATTCTAGAATTTTTTATTCCTTATCGAAAAGTATTCTAAGTATTTCTCCGAATTTTACTTCAGAAAGAAGTATTCTGCATATTATCGAAATCCCATGTTATTGCCCTATATCAACCTGGCAAACGAACACCCTGTATATACTTATTATTCTAGATGCTGCGCATTTCGTAAATTAATACAGCTCGGTTATAAAAACTTTGATATATAATTACTATTTTTCTACTAAATAAAATATTAGTAATAATAACCTAACTTTATTTTTAATAGAATACGCCATTTTGTTATTTTATTTTTGAATTTAGGAGTAAATGTTATTTACATATGATACATTAAAAACATTATATACTTTAGTTCAATTGTTTTTTGACGTATTTCAATTTATTTATTTTTTTTTTTTAAATCAGCAACATTTTTCAATCAAATATTCGCAATTTATAAGCGAGGGGGGGGGGTTATTAAGGACGTTTTAGGCTATAAATATACCAAAATATCCTGACATAATATTATATAGTTTTTAAAATACGGACCATTCTGTATTTATGTCCTTGATTATTTTATTTCTATGCAGCACAAATATTTAAATACAAATCTCATTAGATTTAAAACGTAACTGATATAAATTTTATTTTTAATTGAATTAATTTAATAAATTATGCAGATAAAAACGTTCAATATTTTATTGATTTTTCTTTAAAAATATATCTAGAACAGAGTTTCTCAATAAGTGGTTAGCGCAATATGAAGAAATTCTTTAATAATGATTATACTTTTGCTACTTTTGAGTAGTTGGAGTGGTGGTATGATTGAGACAGTGGCTTTTATTAATCTAGTTTTATACAAAAACATAATATATCTATTCTATGAACATTTTCGTTTAAAATAACTGTGAAAATTCTTGAATTCCGTAAGAAAACAAATTTGAAGATTATTTTAGTGATATTTAATATTTAGTACTTTATCGTAATTTAAGTTCTATATTATCCTAAAAATGTTGTAGCTAAAGTTGGTGTTAGTCAGTTAAGATGGTTCGGAGACATGTTGAGCGAATGCGTCTAATGAACGTTTGCTGTTCAAAATATTTATTTGAACGTCCGATGAGTAGTTGGAGTGGTGGTATGATTCAGAGGGTGGCTTGTGTGAGCGAAAGTTTTCAAGTAGGTAGAAATAAAAGATACCACTCCAACTACTCATCGGACGTCCACCTGCAAACGTATACCATCAAAATCATTCAAATAAATCTTTTCAACAGCAAACGTTCATTAGACGCATTCGCTCAACATGTCTCCGAACCATCTTAACTGACTAACACCAACTTTTGCTACAACATTTTCTTCCGAATTTCACACTCTATCATACACTAATCGTATTTCGTACCCGATCTCTCCTATAGTTACACCACATACCCCACGTAAAACATACTCACGCAAAGCACTCTCAATCATACCACTCCAACTACTCATCGGACGTCCGAAAAAAATCAATCACCAATTAAGATAATTAGATAATTTACTGGTTCGTGCATGCGTACTTGTTTGAGAAACACTGATCTACAGTTTATAAATGAATTTATTAATAATAAAATAATAAATTTATTTTGTAAGTAGGTGAAATGAATATTAATTGTAGGGTTTTTTTATATTTTTTTGTTGGCATCGCATGTTTATAAATCTTATTTTTATTTATTTTTATAAAAACATTAAAAAATTATGGGAAATCTTTAGACTTTCATTTCGTTTTGTTACCACTTTGACTGCAAGGAAAAAGTGGTATAGGGTTTGGTACGGTGTCTGTAACATTTTTAACAAAAAAAAATTGTGTATAGAAATCCTTCATATAGCCTCTAGATGACGAATCTGAACTTAGTTTATAAGTGAGTGTATGGATGTGCGAAATTTTTTACTTGGAAAGTTGGCATTACTGGAAAAAACCAAAACCACATGACCATCTTGGGCACTAGACAAATTTATCCTGAAAATTTCATTAAAATCGGTTGAACCGTCTAGGAGGAGTTGCGATCACAAAATTTTGTCTGAGAACTGAGCGAGCTGACGACGCACATCCATACACCCACTTATAAACTAAGTTCACATTCGTCTGATCTAGAGGCTATATAGAAGGATTTCTATACAATTTTATTTTTGTTTGAAAATGTTACAGACACCGTACCAAACGCTATACCACTTTTTCTTTGCAGTCAAAGTAGTAATTATTTCTGAACTTTGGGTTAAATAAAATAAAATGGCTTTCGGTTAAAGTTCTGTATTAATAAATTTATTTATAATCAACATTTCGACGAACTCAGCGTACATCTTCATCAGGAAAAACGATACAAATGACATTTAGCGTAAATGAACAGAACATAGAAACAAGTTCTAGGTAACAAAATAAGAAACTAGATTATAAAATTTTATAGATTTTTTAATTATTGGAAAGCAAATTTTATTTAAATTTAGTGCCTTCACAGTGATTGATGTTATTTTTTTACCACTTTGACTGCAAGGAAAAGTGGTGTAGCGTTTGGTATGGTGTCTGTAACATTTTCCAAAAAAAAATTTAATAGAAATCCTTCATAAATTTGTCTAGTACCCAAGATGGTCATGTGGTTTTATTTTTTTCCAGTGAAAATTTCCGAGAAAAAAATTACTAAAGTTTTTAAAAATTTATTATGGCCATGTTATTTAACCGATTTTACTCAAATTTTCACAAAAGATTCTCCTAGTATTCATATAATTTATGTAATTTTAACAAAATACAGTGTTGCTAACTTTCCAAGAAAAAAAATTAATAAAATTTTTAAAAATTCATTATGATCAACTTATTTAACCGATTTTAATCAAATTTATTAAAAGTTTCTCCTAGTGCCTGAATAAATTATGTAATTTTAACAAAATACAGTGTTGCCAACTTATCGAGAAAAAAAATCACAAAATTTCTAAAAAATTCATTGTGGCTACATTATTTATTCGATTTTGATCAAATTTTCGCGAAAAGTTTCTTCTAGTGCCCACATAAATTATAATTTTAATAAAAATATTGTATTACCAAGTTTCCGAGAAATGTCAAAGTGGTCTATATATGGGTTTACCCATATACACGTCTAATCTTGTTCTTTGTAAATTTCTCTTGCTTCTCTTATCAATCTATAACCTTTTATGATCTAGTTACTTATTTTGTTACCTAGTAACTTGTTCCTATATTCTGTTATTTACTGTAAATATCATTTGTATCTTTTTTTTCTGATGAAAAAATAAATAAATAAATATTAATATAGAACCTAAAGCCGTTTTATTTTAATATAATGAGTTTCGAAGTATAAAATATTTATATAAATAATAGAAATTCTTTTGATATTGAAATAGAACAGAAGTTCTACTTTAATTTAAGCTTAAAATTTATTTCCAGCTCTGTAGTCGCATTATCTTAATCCCATATTTAACTCGGGGTTTAATTGTAACTCTTTAGTATGAAATCGATTTTCAAAATTTAATCTCCAGTTAAATATATTAACTTTTGTTAAAGTTTAACTTGTAGACAAAAAAAAAAAGGTTTAGGTTGAAGTTCTGTATAATTTTAAAATAAATATTAATACAGAACTTAAACCTAAAGCAGTTTAATTTTATATAATTATAATTAGTGCTGAAAGATAAAACTAAGATTTCCTATAGATTTGAAATAGCAGATATATACAGGGTCGTCCAGAATCAGGTTTTTAAAAATTTTGTTTAAATAATTGCAAATTTAGAAAAATATGACGTAATAACACACACGTACCCCCCAAAACTACCCCTTAATCATAAGGGATGGAATAAGTGGTAACATAAATTTAATTATTCTAATGTCATATACTCAAAAGTTGGTGTTAGTCAGTTAAGATGGTTCGGACATGTTGAGCGAATATGTCTAATGAACGTCTGGTTAAAAAGATTTATTTGAATGATTTTGATGGTATACGTTTGCAAGTGGACGTCCGATGAGTAGTTGGAGTGGTGGTATAGATTGATAGGGTGGCTTGCTTGAGCGAAAGTTTACAAGTAGTAGGAATAAAAGAGCATGTATGAGAGGAGGAATTATGAATGTGGATGAAGGGAAAGTTGCTTGTTTGAATAGGAATGTTTGGAGGCGACTGATTTCGGATGGAAAGAGTTTGTGCCACACCCTTTTGGGTACATGGCGTGTTTGTGTATGTATGTATATACTCAACCCTAAAATATGAACCCGTTATTCAAAAGCGTCTGGAAGATATTAAAAAAAAATTGTTTTTATTTCACCCCTTTACAGGGTTGTATCTCCCTTATTATTGAGTTTTGGAAAAAAATGTATATAAAAAGGTACCCTTATTTTTGACCGTACTATCAGCTCTAGCAATTACCGGTACATATAATTCTGGACCTCCCTGTATATATATATATCTTAAAAATATGAAAAATTATTAAAAAATTATTTAGCTGTATAAAAAAATGCTACAAATAAAAGTTGTTAGTTATAAATTGTTTAGCAACTTGTATTTTAACTCTTGCAAAAATAAATAATCTTTATTTCGTTATCCAACAGCTGTTGCATCTGCAGATTCTTTACCATGGTTTAAATACCAATTAGCGCTGAATCATCCATTCATGTTAGTACTACGTCGTCCCACAGATGGCAGCATATTGTACATTGGCCGTTACGCTACACCTCATTAAACTAAACCTGTCTAAGTCTGTCTAAGTTTGTCTAAACTAGTGCCTAAGCTTTATCTACCTCATGAAATAAATGGTAGCTTTTAATTAGCGATAAAATTTTCTTAATTAGTCATTAAATACGCTTGTAATTGACCGAATTGTTAGAGATTTGTAGGTTAGGTTTTTTAAAACTATATATATATATATATATATATTTATATATATACGGGGTGTTCGTTCGTTAAGTTCGTATATGCGTTTAACAAGCAATTTAGATGTTTTTTAGAATTTTCAATAATTTTTCCCGCAAAATCAGTATGAGTTAGAGAAAAAAGTTACTTAGATATTATGTAGCTAATTTTTTTCTTTATTTTACTGAATTTTTTCAGATTTTTTTGAGAAAATTTTGAAAAAAGTTTTATTTTGTCAAATTTTCAAAAATTTAGTTTTTAATTTTTTTCTACTAAACGATGCATCGTAGAATAATAATTTCTTTACTCAATTATAGTACTCATTATTCCGGATTTTTCCATATCATGCTTATTTTCCTACACCTCATAGTTTTTGAGAAAAAAAATAAAAACCAAAAAATCAAAAAAAAATTCTAGCGCCCAAACGGCACATGCTAGCAAATTAAAACTAAAACCAAATTATAGAACTTTTTATTGTCTATCGAAAAGTATTCTAAGTATTTCTTCGAATTTAACTCGAGAAAGAAGTATATCGCAAATTATCGAAACTGCATGTTAAACACCCATACGAACTTAACGAACGAACACCCCATATATATATATATATATATATATATATATATATATATATATATATATATATATATATATATATATATAAATTACTTAATTCATTGCTGATATTGGCTGTATAACTTATTGTTATATATTTTATAAGGCTTTAAACACTTTTATATATATATATATATATATATATATATATATATATATATATATATTATTTTCTAAATAAATATTGTACATTTTTTTGCTTGAAACAAATAAAAGTTCTTTTACAAAATAATAACTCTCTTTAATATACTAACCATAATTCTTTCTAAATTAGGTAGATTTTGATAAAAAATTGATAAACTAATTTTTGCATGATATATTTTAATAATGGACTGGTTCATTATTCTTAATTATTTATATAACAAGATTAGAAGTATATGGGTAAACCCATATATACCGTGTGTTGACTTGGACCGTCGTACATAGGGATTTAGCATGTAAAATCAGACATGTGCGATTTCCTGCTTTCCAAATTATTTTACAAAAAAAAGTTTCGGATAAATGTTTTAGGGCATACTTTTTTTACATGTAAATCAATTAGTAAAATTTTTTTTGGAATTATCCCAACGTCAGGACAGTGGCGTAGCCACGGGGGTGTTAGGGGGGGTTGAGACCCTCCCCCCCTCCAAGAACAAGGCTGTGTCTGTTTTTCACAAGATTATGTCTGTTTTTCACAAGGTTATGACTGTTTTTCACAAGATTATGTGTGTTTTTCACAAGGTTATGACTGTTTTTTACAAGGTTATGACTGTTTTTTACAAGATTATGTCTGTGTTTCACAAGATTATGACTGTTTTTCACAAGGTTATGACTGTTTTTTACAAGGTTATGTCTGTTTTTCACAAGATTATGTCTGTTTTTCACAAGGTTATGACTGTTTTTTACAAGATTATGAAGTTTTACACAAGATTATGTCTGTTTTTTACAAGATTATGTCTGTTTTTCACAAGATTATGTCGGTTTTTCACAAGATTATGTATGTTTTTCACAAGATTATGACTGTTTTTTACAAGGTTATGTCTGTTTTTCACAAGATTATGTCTGTTTTTCACAAGGTTATGACTGTTTTTTACAAGGTTATGACTGTTTTTTACAAGATTATGAAGTTTTACACAAGATTATGTCTGTTTTTCACAAGATTATGTCTGTTTTTCACAAGGTTATGTCTGTTTTTCACAAGATTATGTATGTTTTTCACGAGATTATGACTGTTTTTTTACAAGGTTATGTCTGTTTTTCACAAGATTATGTCTGTTTTTCACAAGATTATGTCAGTTTTTCACAAGGTTATGACTGTTTTTTACAAGGTTATGACTGTTTTTTATAAGATTATGAAGTTTTACACAAGATTATGTCTGTTTTTCACAAGATTATGTCTGTTTTTCTCAAGATTATGTCTGTTTTTCACAAGATTATGTCGGTTTTTCACAAGATTATGTATGTTTTTCACAAGATTATGACTGCTTTTTACAAGGTTATGTCTGTTTTTCACAAGATTATGTCAGTTTTTCACAAGGTTATGACTGTTTTTTACAAGGTTATGACTGTTTTTTACAAGATTATGAAGTTTTACACAAGATTATGTCTGTTTTTTACAAGATTATGTCTGTTTTTCACAAGATTATGTCTGTTTTTCATAAGATTATGTCTGTTTTTCACAAGGTTATGACTGTTTTTTACAAGGTTATGACTGTTTTTTACAAGATTATGAAGTTTCGAACAAGATTATGTCTGTTTTTCACAAGATTATGTCTGTTTTTCACAAGATTATGTCTGTTTTTGACAAGATTATCTATATTGATTAATATTATTAACCCCCCCCCCCCCCTTGAGAAGTTTTTAGCTACGCCACTGCGTTAGGAATTAGGTCTAAAGTTGTCAAGAAATTGACTGAAAATGGCATTAGCCGTGAAATTGGAACAAAAATAAAACTAATGCTATTTCACGGCTACTGCCATTTTCCAGTCAATTTCTTGACAACTTTAGACCTAATTCTTGACGTTAGGAAAATTCCAAAAAAAATTTTAGTAATTGATTTACATGCAGAAAAGTATGCTCTAAAACATTTATTCCAAGGATTTTTTTGTAAAATAATTTGGGAAGCAGGAAATCGCACATGTCTGATTTTACATCCTAAATCCCTATGTACGACTGTCCAAGTCAACACACGGTATATATATATATATATATATATATATATATATATATATATATATATACAGTTATTTATCGTCAGTTTGTAGTAGAAATTTTTTTTAATTTCTTATCTATCAAAATATTCTGTAACGTTACAGTTATAGTGGCGACAAGATAAAAAGATAGGGACGTCATCAATTTTTGTCACCAGGCAAATAACGTCACTCACTACTATGTTTATATGAGCTTCTCGCATACAGCAGACAGGGGCATTAATGGCCCAGTATTTTCCCCTTTTCTTGTTCAAAATATGAAATTAAATTGCCAACTAACTGTTGACATATCTCGCCTAGACCATAATAAATTACAAAAATACACATTCAAAATATAACACGTCAAATGAACTAATATAAACGTACTGTGACTGTTGACATTGAAAATCAATGCTGCCAAATATAGCAAAAATAAATAAGTTGATTTCGATAAAAAAATCCAATAATATACAATATATTTGTATATATTACATTTTAATTTGATTAAAATAACATACGTAAATAGTTTCAAGTTAAGATTTAGTTCATTATATGTAGAATAGAATAAAATTAATTTTGTTTATTAGTGAGTTTCATGTTGTTAAGTTTTATCACGTGATTATGACCTATCTTTTTATCTTGTCGTGACTATACCTATCTTTTTATCTTGTAGCGACTATATTTGAAAATTTGTAAAATGAACAAACAGTCTGGTTATAAAATAAAAAACTATTTCTAAAATAAAATTTAATAAAAACTCAAAAATGGTGACGGTGCGACCGAAACCCATAACCTATAAATTTATTTTTCAATTTATTTTATTTATTCAATTGTTTTCTCTTTGATTATCATTTGTTTTATCGTTTTTTTTCTGTTTTTCCTTCATAGTTGGCGTAGTAACATTATCATTACCTTCTTTACCCCCTCAAAGGATACCATTTGTTGTGGACCACCCGTATATATTCGTTATTAGAACAAGATTACAATCTGCAAAAACGATTTTATTCGTTGGTAGATTGGAAAAATTGAAAAAACCCTTTAATTAAAATAATTACGCACGCCACTGATTATAAAACATTATATAAGCTGATTATAAACATTCTATAAGCATTATTTTATATACGATATTTTTATTAATAATTTTTATATTATACTAAACCAGTGGCGTAGCCAGAAACTTTTCATGAGGGGTCACTAAAGAAATGATATAATATTAATCAATATTAATTTATATAATCAATATAATCAATATTAATTAATATTAATTAATAAAATAAAAAGCAATAAACATTATTTTTATAAAAATGAAAGTAAAATAACATATTTCATATTTCACAAACGTATGTTTTTGGTACTTCAGGTTCTTGGAGGGGTTTTAACCCCCCTTAACACCCCCCTGGCTACGCCACTGTGCTAAACTGTGTTCAGTTATTATTAAGTGAATTCTGAAACTTGTATTTTTCAATAAAATAATTTTTTAGATATTTCTTTTGTGTTTTTATTCGAAAAATATTCTTCATTTTACTTAGGTTCTTAGGAAATATAAACAATTTTCCTTAAAATTGAATTAGTTTTTTTTAAGGAAACTTGCAAATTCGTAAAGAATAAAATATTATAATATATATAATATATACTATATATATATATATATATATATATATATATATATATATATATATATATATATATATATATATACAGGGTGTTCGTTCGCTTGGTTGATATAGGGCAATAACATGGGATTTCGATAATATGCAGAATACTACTTTCTGAAGTAAAATTCGAAGAAATACTTAGAATACTTTTCGATAGGGAATAAAAAATTATATAATTTGGTTTTAGTTTTAATTTGCTGGCATGTGCCGTTTGGGCGCTAGAATTTTTTTGAAAATGTTTTTAAAATATTCAATAATTTTTACTGCTAAATCAGTATGAGTTAGAAAAAAAAGTTACTTAGCTATTATGTAGCTATTTTTTTTTTCTATTTTACCGAATTTTTTCAAATTTTTTTGAGCAAATTTTGAAAAAAGTTATTTTTCAAATTTTTTCAAAATATTATTTTTTTCAAAATTTGCTCAAAAAAAAATTGAAAAAATTCAGTAAAATAGAGAAAAAAATTAGCTACATAATAGCTAAGTAACTTTTTTCTCTAACTCATATTGATTTAGCAGGAAAAATTATTGAAAATTTTAAAAAACATTTAAAAAAAATTCTAGCGCCCAAACGGTACATGCTAGCAAATTAAAACTAAAACCAAATTATATAACTTTTTATTCCTTATCGAAAAGTATTCTAAGTATTTCTTCGAATTTTACTTCAGAAAGTAGTATTCTGCATATTATCGAAATCCCATGTTATTGCCCTATATCAACCAAGCGAACGAACACCCTGTATATATATATATATATATATATATATATATATATATATATATATATATATATATATATAATATATATAGTATAAAATATTTTTATCCTATAAATTGCATGATTCCCTATTTTTGTGTTTCGTCTTTCAATGTCTTAATAAATTGGTTTAAAAATCATAATTTAAAATAATTTAATTTGAAAAATAAATAATTTTTCTTATGCATGATATGTGTATTAATAATTCTAACAATTTATATACATATATATATATATATATATATATATATATATATATTTATATATATAATGTACAGTAAATTCGCAATATTCAGCAAATAGTGGAAATAAAAATATTAAATTATTTATTCTGTAAAAACAAAAGAAAGCTTATATTTATCATACTTTTGCTGCCCATAATCAAAAATATATCACTTTAATATTATAATGAGTTTTTTTAATTTTTTTGGAGATCTCGAAAACTGTAAAAGATTCAACTTTGGTTAAATAAAACAGAAATTATTTGAAAATAATAATTTAAATTAATTATTATTCTTTATCTATCTAATTGTAAGTATCCTTGTCAAATTTTCAAAAATTCAGTTTTTAATTTTTTTCTACTAAACGATGCATTATAGAATAATGGTTTCTTCACTCAATTATCGTACTCATTATTCCGCATTTTTCCATATCATGCTTATTTTCCTACACCTCGTAGTTTTTGAGAGAAAAAATAAAAACCAAAAAATCTAAGAAAAATTCTAGCGCCCAAACGGCACATGCTAGCAAATTAAAACTACAACCAAATTATAGAACTTTTTATTGTCTATCAAAAAGTATTCTAAGTATTTCTCCGAATTTTACTCGAGAAAGAAGTATATTGCAAATTATCGAAATATGTATGTTAAACGCCCATACGAACTTAACGAACGAACACCCCGTATATATATATATATAATATATATATATATATATATATATATATATATATATAAATTTTTTTTCGTGAATAAGCAAATATTGCGGATTTACTGTATTATAACAAAAACCAAAAATTCTTAGTTTAAAATTTGTATTATTCTGACAGAATGTAATTTCTTTTTTAGTGGTACTCGTGGAAAAATTGGCATTTATAAATTCTAAATCTACCAAAAAAATATTTAACATTGATCACTCTTATATATTCTATATGAAACACATCATGAGTGAAAGTGTACTTTTCATTGGAAGAATTGAAAAACCAAAAATAATGTAAATACAAGTGAAGATCCCTTTCTTGTACAATCTGGTGTACAAATTAATGAAATATAATTAAATTTAGAATTATTAAATCTGTAAATTTTCATTTTATAAAAAATAAATAATAAAATTATTATAATGAAAGTAAAAATTAGTTATTCTTTCAAATTTGGCCAATTAGGAACCATGTAAAATAATTTTCTCTTCATCCTCTACTGATTAAAGCACCATACTGATGAGACCCTGTAAATCGAAACACGTGTCTACGGTTAAACTGGCCAAAAAATTAGTTATTCTTCTACTTTTAAATTTGGCCAACTAGGGATTATGTTAAATAACTCTTCATGATTTTTCTCTTCATCCTTCACTGATCAAAGCACCATACTGATGAGACCCTATAGGTCAAAACACGTGTCTACGGTTAAACTGGCCAAAAAATTAAATTATTCTTCTACTTTCAAATTTGGCCAACTAGGAACCATGTAAAATAACTCTTCATGGTTTTCTCTTCATCCTCCACTGATCAAAGCACCATACTGATCAGACCCTATACATCGAAACACGTGTCTACGGTTAAACTGGCCAAAAAATTAAGTTATTCTTCTACTTTTAAATTTGGCCAACTAAGAACCATATAAAATAACTCTTCATAATTTTCTCTTCATCCTCCACTGATCAAAGCACCATACTGATGAGACCCTATAAATCGAAACACGTGTCTACGGTTAAACTGGCCAAAAAATTAAGTTATTCTTCTACTTTCAAATTTGGCCAACTAGGGACCATGTAAAATAACTTTTCATGATTTTCTCTTCATCCTCCACTGATCAAAGCACCATACTGATCAGACCCTATAGATCGAAACACGTGTCTACGGTTAAACTGGCCAGTCATAGCCTAACAAGCCGATTCAATGACTGAGTAACTTGTGAAATTTTCGGGAAAAAATTTAAAATCTCAATATTTTTGAGTATTATTATATTAAATTTCACAATGACAATACGAACATTTATTTGTTCAAGGTTTATAGCTATAATTGAATAAGAAAATATTGCGAATTTACTGTATTTAAGCTAAAATTCTGAGTTTATTCTTGTATTATTCTGACAGAATGTAATTTCTATTTCAGTGCTACACTGTAAAAAAAATTTACAATGAAAATCATTGGACAATTTGTTGCAAACGATAATCATTGTAAATTTACAAAAAAATTTATTTTTACAAAAATTATTTTTATATGATTTTATAAAATTACAATTAAAATATGTAACACAGTTTAATCTATTACATTTGCTAAGTCAATTTACATAACTACTTGTAATATTTCCACTTTTTCAAGTAATTATTACATTTGTGAATGTAAATATTACATTTATGCGTACATATTTACATTAATAAATGTAACAATTACATTTACTGTTGTAAATATTACATTTACTAATATAAATATTACATTTATTAATATAATTATTACATTTACTAATGTCATTATTACATTTTTTACATTTTTATATAACAATATATTTGTATAATTACATAAAATAAGTATTCAAATGTAAAAATACATAAAAATTGTAAAATTCAAATAATATTATAAAATTTCGGTAAAATTTTTCAGATTTTAGTTTATATTAAATTAAATTTATACAAAAGTTAAATTTATACAAAAAAAATAATGAATATTACAGTGAAATTTATTGTAAAATTACCATGATTATCATTGTAAATTTACATCGATTTTTTTACAGTGTACTCGAAACTAGAATTGAAATTATATATACTCAACCTATAAAGATATTTAACATAGATCACTCTTATATATTCTATATTGAACATATCTCGAGTGAAAATATACTTTTCATTGGAAGAATTGAAAAACCAAATATACTATAAATACAATATTAGACAGAATCGAAATGATGTAGAAATTAATGAAATATAGGTAATTAAATTTAGTTAAGAAGTATTTACTCTATAAATTTTATCTACAACTGCTTTGTTATATGGTCATTATATATATAAGATCAGATAAATAATACTAGTCTTTATTAACCAAGGTTAATAAAATATTAGTCATTATTAACCAAGGGAAATAAAGAAACGATCTTTATTAACTTGATACGCTTTGTTGCTAGGCAACATCAACAAACTAAATATCTCTACGCCAGATGGCAGCAGCCAGATCAGTCAAAGTAATAAAATGACAGTTGTAGTTAGTTAGTTAGTTAGTTAGTTGTTGTTAACATCATAGATTTGAATAAGTAAGTACAATATTAACAAGATTAGAAGTATATGGGTAAACCCATATATAGACCACTTTGACATTTATCGGAAAGTTGGCAACACTGTATTTTAATAATATTATAATTTATGTGGGGATTAGGAAAAACTTTTCTGAAAATTTGAATAAATAATGTAGCCACAACGAATTTTAAAAAAATTTTGTGATTTTTTTTCTCGATAAGTTAGCAACACTG
Source organism: Clivina fossor (assembly GCA_963966155.1). Lineage (NCBI taxonomy): Eukaryota > Metazoa > Arthropoda > Insecta > Coleoptera > Carabidae > Clivina > Clivina fossor. Next base: position 14,803,453 of record OZ014557.1, read on the forward strand.
TATTTAGTTAAAATTGTATAATTTATTTAGGCACTAGGAAAATCTTTTATGAAAATTTGATTAAAATCGGTTAAATAAAGTGGTCATAATAAATTTTTTTAAATTTTAGTAATTTTTTTCTCGGAAAGTTGGCAACATTGTATTTTGTTAAAATTACATAAATTATACGAATGCTAGGAGAATCTTTTGTAAAAATTTGAGTAAAATCGGTTAAATAACATGGCCATAATAAATTTTTAAAAACTTTAGTAATTTTTTTCTCGAAAAATTGGCAACACTGGATATTAATAAAATTATATAATTAATGGGAGCATTAGGGAAATCTTTTCTAAAAATTTGATCAAAATCGGATAAATAACGTAGCCAATATAAATTTTTAAAAACTTTAGTAATTTTTATCTCAGAAAGTTGGCATCACTGGAAAAAAATAAAACCACATGGCCATCTTGGGTACTAGAGAAATTTATCCTGAAAATTTCATTAAAATCGGTTGAACCGTCTAGGAGGAATTGCGGCCACAAAATCACATCTGTAAAGATACTCGTTTATAAACACCATCCCCCCTTGCTTAACATACTATATACTTATATACTACCACCGTGTTTTCTCGAATGCGCCTCTGGTTGTCTCTAGAATAATTTAGAACATTTTAATATTACTGGTACATCTGTAAAGATACTCGTTTATCAACCCCCCCTTGCTTAATATACTATATACTTATATACTACCACCGTGTTTTCTCGAATGCGACTCTGGTTGTCTCTAGAATATTCTAGAACATTTTAATATTACTGATACATCTGTAAAGATACGTCATCGCATTTGCTTAACATACTATATACTTATATACTACCACCGTGTTTTCTCGAATGCGCCTCTGGTTGTCTCTAGAATAATCTAGAACATTTTAATATTACTAATACATCTGTAAAGATACTCGTTTATCAACCCCCCCTTGCTTAACATACTATATATTTATATACTACCACCGTGTTTTCTCGAATGCGCCTCTGATTGTCTCTAGAATAATCTAGAACATTTTAATATTACTGATACATCTGTAAAGATACGTCATCGCATTTGCTTAACATACTATATACTTATATACTACCACCGTGTTTTCCCGAATGCGCCTCTGATTGTTTCTAGAATAATCTAGAACATTTTAATATTACTGATACATCTGTCAAGATAGGTCATCGCATGGAAGTCTCTTGCATGTTTCACGCGGTCAAGGTCATTCCGTTTAGCGTAAACAAGCAGGCTGTGGCTGGCTTGCTTTGGTTGCAATAACATAAAAGGAAAATTCTTAGTTCTAAAATTTTGTATTATTCTGACAGAATGTAATTTCTGTTTCAGTGTCACTCATGAAAAAATCTGCACGTATAAATCTTCAACCTATAAAGATATTTAACATTGATCACTCTTATATATTCTATATGAAACACATCATAAGTGAAAGTGTACTTTTTATTGGAAAAATTGAAAAACCAAAAATACTGTGAATACAATATTAAATAAAGAAAAAGTGGCTATTTATACATACGGTATGTATACGCAATTGGCTATTTATACATACAGTATTTTTACGTAATTGGCTATTTAGGGTAGGTTAGGTTAAGTTAGGTTAGTAGGTTAGTTTAGGTTTTTTTTTTAGTATGTATAAATAGCCAATTGCGTATACATACCGTATGTATAAATAACCTCATCCTTAAATAAAATTGAAGTGAAGAACCCTTCCTTGTACAATCTGGTGTAAAAATTAAATTAAAAAGTAAATATAATTAAATATTTAGGTCTATGCATAAATTTTTGTTCTATGAAAAACCAATAAAAATAATGTAATGTAATTAAAAAATAGTTACCTATTTAGGTATTTATAATTTTAGAACCAAAATATATATCTTTTTATCTTTTATAATATACTAGGGCTGTGAACCGGTATATTTTTAGTTCCGGTTTTTTTTCCGTTTCCGACAAAAATTACGTTTTTTTTCGGTTTCCGGTTCAGTTCCGGTTCAGTTCCGGTTCAGTTCCGGTTCAGTTCCGGTTCGAAACTCTGTAATATACTCGTAATAATAATAATATAATATAAAAACACTGGCATGAAATCAATCACTGCTATAAATAATTTTATACTTTTTTTTTCTAATTGTCACTATTTCAAAATACAAAAAAAAAATCACCAAATTTTCACTTTTCTAGCACTGCGTTTTTCTTTTGTTTTTATTATAATATTCCTCTTTTAAACACAATTTAATTTAATGTATGATTATAATTGTATAAAATACAGTGGCGTATCTACATAGATTTTGACCTAAAAATGTTCCCTTATTTTTAAAATATAAGTAAATGTTTTTGAAATGGACATTTAAATAAATAAAAAATAACTAAAATAGTAGATTGATATGAGCAGCAAAACAGAGATCAATTAAGATCAATTAAGATCAATTAAGATCAATTAAGATCAATTAAGAACAATTAAGAACAATTAAGATCAATTAAGATCAATTAAGATCAATTAAGATCAATTAATATCAGTTAAGATCAATTAATATCAATTAAAATCAATTAAGATCAATTAAGATCAATTAAGATCAAAATAAGATCAATTAAGATCAATTAAGATCAAAATAAGATCAATTAAGATCAATTAAGATCAAATTAATTAATTTCATAAATAATTTTTTTGTTAATTTTTGGGCCCTTTTATTGAGCGCCCCCCGGCAAAGCAGACTTTTTGTATTTATTAGTTACGCCACTGGATATTACATAAATCTACAGTTATACAATTTATATTCTCAAAATTATATATAAAAAAATCAATTTTGAATCAAGAGAAACTTTAGTTATAAATTAGGCCACAATATTAAAAAAAAATATACCGGGTGTTCGTTCGTTAACTTCGTATGGGCGTTTAACATGCAATTTCGATAATTTGCGATATACTTCTTTCTCGAGTTAAATTCGGAAAAATACTTAGAATACTTTTTGATAGACAATGAAAAATTCTATAATTTGGTTTTAGTTTTAATTTGCTAGCATGCGCCGTTTGGGCGCTGGAATTTTTTTTTGATTTTTTGTTTTTTATTTTTTTTCTCAAAAACTATGAGGTGTAGGAAAATAAGCATGATATGGAAAAATGCGGAATAATGAATACGATAATTGCGATAATTGAGTAAAAAAACCATTATTCTAGGATGCATCGTTTAGTAGAAAAAAAAATTAAAAACTAAATTATTGAAAATTCTAAAATGTTTTTTAGAATTTTTAATAATTTTTCCTGCAAAACCAGCATGAGTTTGAGAAAAAAGTTACTTATCTATTATGTAGCTCTTTTTTTTCTCTATTTTACTGAATTTTTTCAGATTTTTTCAGCAAATTTTCAAAAAAACCATATTTTGAAAAAATCCCAATGCCTAATCCCCTTGCCAAATTTTCAAAAATTCAGTTTTTAATTTTTTTCTACTAAACGATGCATCCTAGAATAATGGTTTCTTCACTCAATTATCGTACTCATTATTCCGCATTTTTCCATATCATGCTTATTTTCCTAGACCTCATAGTTTTTGAGAAAAAAAAAACAACCAAAAAAAAAAAAAAAAAAAATTCTAGTGCCCAAACGGCACATGCTAGCAAATTAAAACTAAAACCAAATTATAGAACTTTTCATTGTCTATCAAAAAGTATACTAAGTGTTTCTCCGAATTTAACTCGAGAAAGAAGTATATCGCAATTTATCGAAATTGCATGTTAAACGCCCATACGAACTTGACGAACGAACACCCGGTATATGTTTATAAAAATTTTATTTTTTTCCGAATTTAATATTGTATAACTATAGTTTAGTTAAACTTCAATTAATTTAAATCTAATCTCTGGTTAAATATTTTAATTTCTAGTTGATGTTGCATTAAGATCACACCTAGGTGATGATAAAGAAATATTTATGGCGGATCGTCCATTTTTATTAATGATAAAAGAATATCAACTGAATACGTCTCTGTTCATTGGAAGAATTCAAATACTGCCGGTATATAAAATGCTGCCACTTTCTTCTGCTAGAAATAAGGCCGTTATGGCATTGAATTTTGAAATAGTGACTGTTTTAATATTTTCAAAAATTATTCAGTTTGTATTTTAATTCGTAAATAAGGCCGTTAAGGCATATAATTTTGAAATAGTGACTGTTTTAATATTTTCAAAAATTATTTTTTAATTCGTAAATAAGGCCGTTAAGGCATATAATTTTGAAATAGGGACTGTTTTAATATTTTCAAAAATTATTCAATTCGTATTTTAATTCGTAAATAAGGCCGTTAAGGCATATAATTTTGAAATAGTGACTGTTTTAATATTTTCAAAAATTATTCAGTTCGTATTTTAATTCGTAAATAAGGCCGTTAAGGCATATATTTTTGAAATAGTGACTGTTTTAATATTTTCAAAAATTATTCAGGTCGTATTTTAGTCGTAATTTTTTTGTATGATTATCGTAAGTTACGACGTACGTGATTATTATTGGTGACAAACTTAATAACACAAAAGTATCTGTATTTAATATAATAAGATTAGAAGTATATGGGTAAACCCATATATATAGACCACTTTGACATTTCTCGGAAAATTGGCAACACTGCATTTTAATAATATTATAATTTATAAAACTGTTTTAGGATTAGATTCTGTTTAATTATTTTATAAAATCGACGTTTCGACGAAACTAATCGCTCGTCTACATCAGGTTGAAAATTTATCAATGACATTAAAGTAATTAACTGTATTAGGTAACATATAAAGAAGATTAGAAATATATGGGTAAACCCATATACAGACCACTTTGACATTTCTCGGAAAATTGGTAACACTGTATTATAATAATATTATAATTTATGTGGGCACTAGAAGATACTTTTCGCAAAAATTTCATCAAAATCGAATAAATAATGTAGCCACAATGAATTTTAAAAAAAAATTGTGATTTTTTTCTCTCGATAAGTTGACAACATTGTATTTTATTAAAATTGAATAATTTATTTAGGCACTAGCATTTTTTTTATGAAAATTTGATTAAAATCGGTTAAATAGTGGTTATATGAATTTTTGAAAAAATTAGAAATCGGTTAAATAACATGGCAGTAATATATTTTTAAAAACTTTAGTAATTTTTTTCTCAGAAAATTGGCAACACTGGATATTAATAAAATTATATAATTAATGGGAGTATTAGGGAAATTTTTTCTGAAAATTTGATCAAAATCAGATAAATAATGTAGCCAATATAAATTTATATAAACTTTAGTAATTTTTTTCTCAGAATGTTGGCATTACTAAAAAAAAATAAAACCATATGACCATCTTGGGTACTAGACAAATTTAACCTGAAAATTTCATTAAAATCGTTTGAACCGTCTAGGAGGAGTTGCGGCCACAAAATTTTGACTTACGACCGAGCAAGCTGACGACGCACATCCATACACCCACATAAACTAAGTTCAGATTCGTCATCTAGAGGCTATATGAAAGATTTCTATACTTACATTTTTATTTTTTTTTTGAAAATGTTACAGACACCGTACCAAACGCTATACCACTTTTTCCTTGCAGTCAAAGTGGTAAAAAACAATTATTTGTTTTTGTGTTGTCAATTTTGCTTGACGTTTGCAAATAAATAAGATTTTTCCGTTTTCTTTTAAAACATTTTTAATAAAAATCAGTCTTATCAAGACAAATTTGATAATTATTTAATAATTTACGAGTAATTTTTATTTTATTTAACATTTATTATAAAAATTTTAAAATTATAAAAAATAAAATAATAATTACGCGCAACTTGATAATGTCATAGATTTAATAACTTTTTAGTAATTTTTTTTTACAGTGTAGATTTAGTTACTTTTTTCGGATGACGTACGTCGTAACTTACGATATTTCGCCTATAATTAATTTGTATTTTATAGTATTTTTAATAAATTATTAATATAATATATAAATAATATAAAATGAAAATTGAAAATTGTTTATAATATGAGACAGGACGGCCATAAAAATAGTTTTCTTCTTAAGAAAAATTAAGTTTTTCTTCAAAAATTTATATAAATATTTGTGTTTATCTTCGATTTTGTTTTGTTTATTAAAAAATATGAATTAAAAATGTATGTATATTATAATTATAACTATATATATATATATATATATATATATATATATATATATATATATATATAATATATATATATAATATATATATATATATATATATATATATATATATATATATTATATTATAATTATGACAATTAATGTTGTAATTCTGTTCGCATCTTTTAATACTTCTTTCGTGATTTAGACACTTTTTCGAAACTGCAAGTCGTACATTCGCGTAGAGCAACGACTAAATGTTTTTACAATTAAACTGTTGTATATACGTACACAATCACGCCATGTACTCTAAAAGGGTGTGGCACAAACCCTGATTTGGGTACATGGCGTGATTGTGTATGTATGTATGTATGTCTGTAAGTCTTATGAGATGTGAATAGAATTACAGCAGACGAATCTTTTATTTTTACGATAATTTATTAAATATATTTCTTTTGTTTTTTTCTAGTGATACAAATGATAGTTAAGTCAATAATTATATCGCAACCTCATAAAGAATTTAAAATTAATCGGCCATTTTGTTTCCTTATACGTGAAAGAAAATCTAATACAATTTTATTCTTAGGAAGAAAACGCAAAATTAATTAATATGTGTTCTATATTATCATGACAAATATATACGGGGTGTTCGTTCGTTAAGTGCGTATGAGCGTTTAACATGCAATTTCGATAAATTGCGATATACTACTTTCTCGAGTTAAATTCGGAGAAATACTTAGAATACTTTTTGATAGACAATAAAAAGTTCTATAATTTGGTTTTAGTTTTAATTTACTAGCATGTGCCGTTTGGGCGCTAGAATTTTTTTTCGATTTTTTGGTTTTTATTTTTTTTCTCAAAAACTATGAGGTGTAGGAAAATAAGCATGGTATGGAAAAATGCGGAATAATGAGTACTATAATTGAGTAATTGAAACCATTATTCTACGATGCATCGTTTAGTAGAAAAAAATTAAAAACTGAATTTTTGAAAATTTGTACACTTGGGATTTTTTCAAAATAAGATTTTTTTCAAAATTTTCTCAAAAAAATTTAAAAAAATTCAGTAAAATAGAGAAAAAAATTAGCTACATAATAGCTAAGTAACTTTTTTCTCTAACTCATTCTGGTTTGGCAGGAAAAATTATTGAAAATTCTAAAAAACATACGAACTTAACGAACAAACACCCGGTAGATATATATATATATATATATATATATATATATATATATATATATATAATATATACGTAAATATGTATCAAATATATTAATTTTTGTACAGATGTATTTGTACTAATAAAGAATTTCATTCAAAACATGCAAGAGTTATTTTTATATAATTTTCTTTAAAAGACCTTTTGATATTTATATTTTGTGAATTACAAAAAAAAATAATTAGAAATATATGGGTAAACCCATATATAGACCACTTTGACATTATCACATAAATGATAAGAAATAGAAATAAAAAATTTATTTACCGAAAGTTGGCAACATTGTATTTTGCTAATATATAATATTATAAGCGCTAAGGGTATCTTCTGTAAAAATTTAATTAAAATCAGAAAAATAATGCGGGTATAATAAATTTTTAAAAAATTATTCTGAAAATTTGATCAAAATCGGATAAATAATGTAGCCACAATGAATTTTTAAAAACTTTAGTAATTTTTTTCTCGAAAAGTTGGCATCACTGAAAAAAACCAAAATCACATGACCATCTTGGGCACTAGACAAATTTATCCTGAAAATTTCATTAAAATTGGTTGAACCGTCTAGGAGGAGTAGCGATAACAAAATTTTGTCTTACGACCAAGCAAGCGAACTAACAACGCACATCCATACACCCACTTATAAACTAAGTTCAGATTCGTCATCTAGAGGCTATATGAAATATTTCTACACAAAAATTTTTTTTTGGAAATGTCACAGACACCGTACCAAACGCTATATCACTTTTTCCTTGCAGTCAAACTAGTAAAAATAATAGTCTTTTAAGTTTTCATTTATCACAATAGCCAACTTGCAAGAAGGTCATACAATCATCATCGTCTTAGGCCTTAGGCGAGCCTTGACCTCTAGTACCGAAATACTTTTTTCGTGATCTATCATTTAGACACTTTTTTGAAACTGCAAGTCGTGCATTCGCGTAGAGCAACTGTTAAAATATCTCGCAACCCTGCAAGTTTTACAAGATTTGAACAGAATTTTGCATGATAAATCTTAAACAGTTATATTATTTTTGCATTATGGTTTTTGTTCTAAATATTATGTTTGCTCTAAATTAGCATGAATGCACTAACTAAGAATAAGTTATTTAATTTTACGAAAGATCATTAATTTTGAATTAAATTAAATTAAATTAAATTAAAAAAAAAAAATTAAATTAAATTAAATTAAATTAAATTAAATTAAATTAAATTAAATTAAATTAAATTA
>OZ014557.1:16617034-16857334 GCA_963966155.1 Clivina fossor
ATTCGATGAGTATGCAAACTTTACGGCTCAATCCAACATATAAATATACGCACTAGAAAATATTCCAAATTTTTTGTCGCTGTTTTTCTCACGCGCGAGGAACAATGGCGCCCGGCGCTTCGTTTTTGTTTTGTTGTGTGTTGTTTTTCTTCTCTCTCTCTCTCTCTCTCTCTCTCTCTCTCTCTCTCTCGCTATCTCTTTCTGTTTGTGTTTTATATTATTTTTTATTTCCACGCTGGTAGATCGTGAAGCTTTATTGATTTCATTCTATGTTTACCTACGCGATGCTGTTCGCCACTGAAGATAATGCCGGAATAAATCAAAGAGGGAGCTTCCCCCCCCTCCCCCTCCCCGTCACTCTTGTATGCTTCTCACTCGCACCTATTCAAAAGCATTTGCATGCCAATACACACCGATATTCTTTTTTTTTTTTTCGTTGAGATACTTTTTTATAAAAAATTTTAATCGACGTTTATCGAGTAACTTTGATTATGTTTGCCAGTTACTTGATATTATCCCCCTTCGTGGGTAAATTTTTATACACACAAACTGCGGAATCCGCTTAGGTTTTTCTACATAAAAGTATTTTATAAAAATTTTGTTTTATGAATTTATGAATTAATTTAGTAATTTGAATGCGGAATATTTCTAAAACAATTTTTTTAAGTAAAAAAGTTTTATAACAGCAAAAGGATTTATAAAATTATTTTTATTTATGATTTTTTTTTTTTTGAAATTATTAAAATATTTTAAAAACAAACTGCACTAAATATGATGCATGCAAGATTGTATCAAAAATAAAATAATTTAAATATTTAATATATATATAATACTGAAAATTACCCTTTTCTTCAAGCGTATCATAATATTAATATTACGTAACCATATTGCCTATGTAGAAAGAGGTCATAATGTTACTAGTACAATAATGACATTATTATGCAGCTGTAGTCACTATTACATCATTGGTGGTAGTAGCAAACATAATTACATCGTCAAGTGTATTTAATCTGACATCTTCGACAAACATATTGACAAACTATTACGTCAAGTTAATTCATAATTGCACTATTTATTTTCGCTTGAATTTGAATTTAATTATAGAAAATATGTGAAGAAGTGCAGGAAATGCAATGTGCACTATCCAAGATGGTCAGAAACTGCACGTTCGATAAAATAAACACGGTCAAGTGTATTTAATTGAATTTGAGTATTTGACAAAAAATGGCGTATGGAATAAACAAGAAATCGACTGACGAAATACAATTAAAAATATATGATCATTGATACCTGCAAATTAATTCATAAAATGTTTGAAAATAATTGTATTTCATAAATAATTTAGTTAAAATATAATATAATATTTATAATAATATAAATTATTATTTTTAATGTTTTTTATATCTATTTAGATTGATAAAATAATAAATGTTTGATAAAAAAAAATGAATGATAATTAAAATTGTTATTAAATTTTACAATAGTTTAAAATTGAAAATTATTCTCATTTGTATACACATAAAAAAAATCTTTAAAAAAACAAAAATATTTTCAATTCCAATTTATAACCGAACAAATAGTTTTGTTTCAAAACGTATGCGAATGAATCTCAATGTAATAAAAAATTAAAACTTCAACATATCATTTCAATTCTGATAACAAGTTTTGGAATAATATTTTTAAATGAAACGACTCGTTACGTTAAAATAGCAATTGTTTTTTTCCGTTAATTTTTTTAGTAGCGATATTTTTTAATTATTTCATAAACAAAAACTAACAAAACACTGACAATGGATATAAAAAAAAAATATTTTTTTTCTAAAAAAAAAAATTGAATATTCCAATATTTAAAGTTAATAAAAACAAAGTTATATTTGTACATAAATTAGGATTTTTTGTTTAATCTATTTATCGGAAACTGTGTCAATAGCGAAATATGAATGTTGGGAAATTTTATTTAATTTTAATTTTTTAATTAGAATAATTTTTCGTAAATATTTGAACGAGAAATCCGTGTTGAAAAAGTTTATTTTCAAAGTGAAATTTGGAAAGTATTAAGTATAAATTTACTTACTGTATGTAAACTTAATATTAAAATATAAATTTTCTCTTTGTTTACAGTTGATGATTGGTGTAGAATTTTTAGTGTTTATGTTGTGAAGAAAAACCAATTTTGTAAATTAAATCGTTTTGGAAATGTGTTTTGGAAATTTTCTAATATCCTGTATTTTCGAAATTTTAAACATCTTTATAATGGCACATTTAAATTTCAGTGTACAAGTTTAGATCTTATAAAATATCTTAATTTTAATTATAGTATTAAAATTTTCATTTTAAATTTAATTAATTTAATAATTAAAAAGAATTTTGTATTTTTTAATTTTCTGTCCAAATAATGTATATTTGCGTTACATGTACATCAACTAAAAATATTTTGGTAGCCTTGAGGAGGACAATAGTGATTGCTGAAAAATATGTAACTGACTGAATTTCGTCTATTACTAATTATTTGTTAAATATTACCAATTTAGTAGTTTTAATATTTGAAATGTTAACCTTTTCAGTAAAAAGACATCATAAAATTTTTAAATTTAGCTCATTGCTGAAGTCAATCTAATCTGAATGTAATTTGTTTACATGAAATGTAAACAAATTTTTTAAAAATACAAGGAATGCGCCACTACTAATACACATTCATTACCAAAATAAAATAACAAAATCTTTGCGTCAACATTAGTTTATTTGTTGAAATCTGAGTGCCAAGTATCTACTCAGCATTATTCGAGAGTCATATAAGCGTGATCCGATCTCCGTGCATCTGAACAATTTCTCGGTGGTTCCTATCTCAAAGTGCAGACTGCGGGAAACCGAGAGGCGAAAGACATGACGTTAGACAAGCTCGTCGTCGAAGGCACAGAGGCACACTTGGGGGGTCAGCTCGTCGAACATTGTTTGTGACCTGTAATCATGCGAACGGGGTTCCGATATCATGAATAGTTCGCGCGTCCTTTGCGAATAATTACTGCCACTAATGAGGTTGGCTTGCTTTACATTTACTATACGTGTAGTAGTGAATGTTTGTGTATGTGTGTATTGTAGTTTCAGTTTGATTCCCTTAGGCTAACAATAACTTGGATCAGAGTAGGGTATGTCTTTTATTAGTTAAGAAGAAATTTTTTTGGTGTTACGGTGAAGAAGTATTTTTGTTTACTATTTATCTTAGTTTTGATTCTATTTTTCTTACCAACCGTTATATCACATATGATAAAGGAGGTATTGTAATCATACCAAATTTGATATATCGAGATTTTTACAGATAAACACGAATTAGACTTATAGTAACACCAATCAATTGTTTGAAGCGTGATGTTGAAATGTCTGTCGGTAAAGATCTGTCAACCTGAAATGGTAATTTACTGATAGGTATCACTTTTCATGTATTTTACAAATATTTACCGAAATATATTTCAAAAAATTTTATTTAACAAAAGTTGCTGAACAAGTTATAACTAACAACTTTTATTTGTAACATTTTTCGATATAATGATATTTTTTGACATACCTAATTCTGTGAATATGTTGTATGACGAAACGTCTAGCCAGAAAATTCTATAAATTCAAAATTAATATTATTTTTTATTATTTATTTCACAGTAACTGTTCAAACAAGAATTACGGTAGATTTTCTTTTGTTTTTACAAGCATATGACAACATCTGGAAAAAATCGTCTGTTATTTCAAGAGAGGTCAACTTTTTTTTGCTTTTTGATTAAACCAAAACACACTAACAAAATTTGACCCACATCTGGCAGTTTCCAAACAACAGTTATCATAACCAGTATTCCACTTATATAACACGGAAAACGCCTAGCGCATTGTCCGTTGAAAATGCCCTATAGCCGTAGGCCGAATTGCGTTTGATGTGCCCATGTCCTTTGTTTCTCAAAACGGGGTTCGCATCAGCCAATCGTACCGGAACCGTTGAAAGGACCAACAAACTCCCGAAGTACGGAAATGGGTCAGGCCAGGACAAATACTAACCTATTTCTTAGCCATGTGCCTCGGATGGATTATTTAATAGCTCGTAAGTGGTGTTACGGCTCTAGATGCATGGAAGCCGAGAAATGTTACTTGTTAGACGGGGAAATTTTGCGGAAAGATGCAGATAAATTTTGTAATATATGCGCTGGGAGTTTATCCGACATGGAGTGATATTGTAATTTAATGGGTAGCACAACTTGCTGGGCTGCACTGCTGCTGGTGAGAAGATTTATTGTGTTTTCAAGCATATTAAGTCGGTAGTATGGTTCGGGAAATGCTTGTTTTTACACTTGTAAAACTGATGTTGCATGTTAGCCGAACAAATTATTGATTAACTCTTAGTAATAAGGTAATTTTAAACATGGAGCACTTTTGGTTTTTGCTTTTTTCTAAAACTATTTTAATTAGTACAGTTTAATAGATTGCATTCTTACACTACTTATCTTTTTCTTTCTTTTTAAAAAGAATGTAATGTCGGTCATCGACAGAAATCGAGCTTGCTAGAGCGCTGGCAAATTTCGAGCGTAACAGAAGAGCGCAAAATCGCTGCTTGGCACTCAAATGGTTAAACATAGTTCAGAAATGGATGACATTGCAATATTAACTAATTAATGAACTAACTAATTAATTAATAATATTAGAAATATTAATTTTTATCTTGTATCATATTCATGAATTCCGTACATTCGTGTATTTAGCAATTTTTTTTAAATACAGAACACACACAAAAGACTAACAAGCAGAAAATAATTATTTAAATTATATATATATATATATATATATATATATATATACCATGTTTTTAAAACGAACTAAAAAGTATAAAGATTCCATACAGATTTTTGACCCCATACGTATTGTCCTGAAAATTGGTGATTGTGAATCTTTAATAGCTATGACAATATTTGTAAGATTTAAAACGAAAAACGTGGGACGCATGCCATAGATAATAGTAAGGAGTGTAGATGTCCTTGCGCCCCAGGTTTTCCATTTTAAATCTTACAAGTATTGTCTTACCCATTAAAAATTCACAATCATAAATTATCAGGACAATCTGTCCTTGCGCCCCACGTATTTCCTTTTAAATCTTACAGTATTGTCCTAACTATTAAAAATTCACAATCATAAATTTTCAGGACAATCTGTATGGGGTCAGGACAATCTATATGGGGCATATTAAATTTTTTATTTAAATAATTATTTTATATCAAAATAAACCAATTTAATTTCAAATAATTTTGTCATATACATAACCTCTCATCTTTTGTAACCTTTTATTATTTTTCACACAATCATAATATTATCGAATAAATTATACAGCAACTACAGAGAAAATTCCACTGAAAAATAGCAACGAATACCTTACAATTGAACATTATATATCTGTAATAATATGTATCTGCTGATCGACCCCTACTATTACGCCACGTAAACAGAGTAGCGACAACTTTTTTCTCTCGTGGAATAATCAAAAGAACTATTACAGGTTGGATTGTGTAACATACCGGCTGGTCTGCTAGATTTACCATTACCATCAATTTTTTTTCCTGGCCCCGCTTTTTCTCGCTTACGAGTCGCGCACACGAGTCGTAATAGCACTGTTGCGTGACAGTGTCGCAACTGTATGTTGTGTCGTAGTTGGACATTGTCTACCAATTAGAATCCGGTGAGGCGGTGGATGAAAAATCGTGTGTAGATGTCAAATACGAGGTTAGTTGTGTTGTTGGGTCAGGTTTATTTACACTGGGAGACGCGTAACAGAAATTGTGACAGTGCAACTAGGATATGTGAAAGTTATCGCATTATTTCTTTGCACAATTTTTTATTTATTTATCTTATTTTCATAGAGGGTGTTTTCGGTAACTACTTACAGTGCTAATTAATTCTTCTTGTTTTTTATTTGAATTGACCACAATGGCGATTAAATTATGTTAAATCATACAACAGGTTTTCAATCAGTGGTTTTTCAGAATATATATAATAGAAAATTTACGATTAGAATATATTATAATGTATAAACATTTTTGATGGGAAGGTTCAAAGGAGGTGTTAAAGATTCTGTGTCTTCAGGACATGTTCTTTGTAGAAAATTGAGAAACAAATACATAAATGATACAGCAATTATAAAAACTGTAGATTGTACAAATCATGAGGTCGAAAAATAAATAATTAGAAAACAGATCAGTTTTGTTAATAAGACAGTGTAACAAATATTAAAATAATTAAACAGTAATCAGAATTGTAAATAATTTTATTTTCCTTTATAATCAATAAGAAAACAAAATACCCAATTTTCTTTTAGTACAATTGTGTAATAGTTGGTATCATTTTAACATTAGCAGAATATTTATATTGTGAATGTATCCTTATTTAGATTCTCTGTCTTATTATAAATCGATGTGTCACTTGTAGTTTTGTGTGTTAGTTTGTATGTTTACTATTGGTAGCTGATGTGGTAAATCAAGTTTTTTTTTTCTGTAGTGTAACTAGTTGGAAATACTATAATAATTCTAATGAAATATGCGATGTTGGCTTGTTTTTTCAATCGGGAATTAAATTGTGGTATAGAGCAAATTCTTCCTTTTTTTTGTTACGATATTACGATGAATTACATGAAAATGCAATTCGTAGAATATGAGGGTTTTCAAAGAATTTTTATGTGTATTTAATTAATTTATATAACTGTTATATGCAGTTACTTGAATGTAATTATAAAGTTAACGTTTAACGCATATTATAAAAAATAAACCGACAAAGATTCCAATTAATATATTTATATATATATATATATATATATATATATATATATATATATTTGGGTGTTTCTGTATTTCTCACACATTAGGTTTTAATTTATACTTTATGGTCAATTATTAAAATAAGTAAAATTTAAATTTCAAAAACAGTTACAAGAAACTTGTAACGTTAGTTTATAAATTAAAACCTAATTTGTTTGTAAAAGTATCGTCTATAAAATAATTTCATATATGTATTTATTTTGTAATGAAATAAGGAAAAAACAACCTGTGATACAATCTAATTTTAAAAACACAAATATTAATAAAAGATTTTTAATAACCGACATCAATTTAACAACTACATTAATATATTTTTCTCCTGATTGTATAAAATAATTTTAACATAAATGTGAATGGTTAATTGTCATTCCTACCACTTTATGATTGTACATCTCAAAGTAAATTAATACTCAAATAATAAATATATTAACAGTCGAATATTAATAAAAATTATATATGTATATTACAGAGCTAATATTGGTGGTAAGATTTTGTGCTAACGACATTTTGTAGTGCAAAATACTTTTCAAAATTCAACAAACATTTTTTTTTTGTTAACCAATAATTTTTCCAAATCCCATTTGCACATCACCCGTCTCAATCCGAGGCAATAAACACCGAACAACGTATTTAAAAATACAAAATAAAACTAAAATAAAAAAAAAAGAAACATATACGCCGTTTTTCCGTCGAGCAATAAATATTCAAAGCAGCCCTCCCCCCTCTAGTTGCGCAAGATTTATCGTTCGAAAAGTTGAGTTCAAATCATTTTCTATAGCGATGTGTAAATCAGACCGATTTTGCGACCATTATCATAGATTTTCCTACGAATTCTGGTTTGTTGGTAACCCCGGCAAGTGGATCGCTCTGCTATCGCGCTAACATGAAAAACCGCCGTAAATCACCTTTTAAAACGGTCAATTAATTTATTAACGGTGCAGAACATACCCGATGCCAACGGGGGTCTTAAGATATTCATTGCGGAACGCCTGTAGTGCAGGGCGAGAACTTCTGCCGATAAACGAACTATCGAAAAGAAAGGCTAAAATTAAGTTGATAAATTGATGGGGGATTTTTATTTTTGTAGAAACTAATTGGCTAAAATAAAACTACACTAGATTCACTAATTATTAATGTAGTAACTTTTTATTCTGTTTCATTAAAGTTTCTCGCACTGTTTTACGAACTGAACGGTTTTATAAATTTAGTAATTTTATTTAAATGAAAAGGCTCTAGGATTTCGTTCTATATTAATTTTAATTAAAAATCGACATTTTGACGTACTCTACATACTCTTTATCAGGAAAGAATTATACAAATAACATATACAATAAATAAACAAAATATAAAAATTGGTTATTAAGTAACAAAATAAGTAACTAGATTATAAAATTTATAACAGATTATTACAAATCAGTAAAATTGAAAGGCTTTAAAGTAAAGTTCTGTATTAATATTTATTAAAAATCGACGTTTCGATGTACTCCACGTACGCCATCATCAGGAGAGAATTATACAAATATCATATACAATAAATAAACAAAATATAAAAATAGTTTATAAGACAATAAAATAAGTAACTAGATTATAAAATTTATAACAGATTATTACAAATTAGTAAAATAAAACGACTTTAGGTTTAAGTTCTGTATTAATATTTATTAAAAAAACGTTTCGACGAAGTCAATGTTTGTCTTTATCAAGAAAACGAATACAAAACATTTGTGGAAATTTTTATATTGTATTTGTTTCAGTTTTCTTGATGAAGGCGGACGTTGAGTTTGTCGAAACTTTGATTTTTAATAAATATTAATACATAACTTAAACCTAAAGCCGTTTTATTTCATATAATGACTTCTTAACAATATTTTACTGTGTGACAAATTAGTAATTATTTATAAATCTGATTTTATTAATTTTAACAACAATTTATTAATAAATCCATAATAATGAACATATTAAACCCTTAATTATAACTATTTAAAAAAAATCTGCAAACAAACCCTTTTTTCCGTTTTTTTTTTCTTTTCATCCCAAAAATAATCCTATAACATTAACATCGTGCATATTGAGGCCACACCGATAACTTCACCCTTTTATCCTTATTGCACGACGGGCGTCGTATCCTTTTTTTTGTGTGTGTGTCTGCTCGTCCTCATGCATAAACATTGGCCGTCGCTAACGCTAACATAACCTAACATAACCCAGCCAAGCAATGTTTTACAATATATAATTTTCCACGAATGCTTTCCTATGTGTTTATTGGTCCCTGATGGTACTTTTATTGGCCGAACGGTAGGCACATTCTAAGCTACCGTGTTTAAATGTAGATATGACAGGAAACTGTGGTAATGTACCTGGCTGGGAGGTAATAGAATGTGATTATATTGGCGGAAAGTTGACATGATTGAGATGGGAGAGAGTGTGACAATTATATCTTAATGTTTAAAGTATTGATAAGAATTTGATAATTAATATATCGGGTTTTGTTTCAGGTAAATATCAAGATTATATTTGAAATATTTGATACCGTGGTAAGTTTGAAAACATTTGTACAAATAGAATTTTTTATCGACCGTCATGTCACATATGAAAAGGGAGGTAATTATATCAAATTGAACATAAACACGAATCAACTGTTTTTAGTGTAATGTTCAGATATTGGTTTGTGGACACGTGTATAACAAATTATTATAAAAGTTTATATTTAAGCATCAGAGATAAATATTTCAATTTGATAAACTTTTAATAAAAATCCGCCAATCGGAAGTAGTAATTTACTGATGTCAATATGATTTGTTTTACGAATATTTATCAATAGCCGAGGCATATTTTGAAAAAAATTTAACAAAAGTTGCTAAACAAGTTATAACTGACAACTTTATTTGGAATATTTTTCGATACAGTAGTAGATTACTATAGAGTTTATAACAAATTAATCGTTTAATGTAAAAACTAAAAGAATTATTATCTCGCTTATGAGATGGATTTTACTAAGGCGTTTTAAGGTTTACCGACTCTTTTTGAGGTGTACTTTCGCCCTCAAATAGATTTGTTACAAAAAAGGTTTTTCACATAGTACCATTAAGATTAATTATTATTATTATTAATATAAATTTAAAAAAAATATACAATCTCAAAATCTGGTTTGATTGTTCCTATTAAATAAAATACAGAGTATAAGATTTTAAAATTAAACAGTAAAAATAAGACAAACTTTATAAGAACCTAAAACAAAAGCGAGTGCAATTTCCATAGTTGACTTGATTAAGAAACGATTTTAAATTAAAAAAAATTTCTAATAAAATATCTATTATTTGCCGAGTTTAAAGTTGGCCGTAACTCTGCATTTAAATAGAAGAAAAGAAAATCCGGTACCGAATTTTGTAGCAAATGCATATTAAAAAGCACATTTCAACATCGTCGCGTTAAAAGTTCTTTAATCAAAGACGCACTTTTTTCTTTTCTTCGGCGGAGAAAATACAGTTATTCAATGAAAGCTTTCAAAAAAGTAATTGAATATTGAAAACAAATTTAATTGATAGTATTTGCATGCGCTACTGTAGACCATTCTCTTTTTCAATCAATGAAGAAAAAAGTTTTATTTATTTGCGTATTGGTATATTTTTCAACGCGTTGACATGCAACCAAAGATTATTTGTATAATTTTACTTATAAAAAACGTTGGCAAAGCCACAGAATTTCAATAGTAAATAATAGATGCCTGTGTACTTTGTATATCTTAGAAATAAAACTAACTAATATGTACTTTATAATTTGCATGTAACATGACAATTCTTTTTTTTTACAAGTTCAATAAAAATATTTTCTCTGGTCTTATTCTCGGAAATTCTGATAAAATATCTACTGCACACATTTCTTTGATGTAATATTTGTTTACTAACTAGAAATAAAATGCTTTGACATATTTTCCCTATTACAACATCGTACTTATGATTCTGAATAAATAATATATATATATATATATATATATATATATATATATATATATATTTACATATACATGTGTTTTACAACGAGCTTACGCTATCTGTATTCTAAAACTAAATAATATTATGTCACGAAATTTGGTAGACAGGGCTATTCTGATATGCTCAGTTGAAGTAAAATATTAACTTTCTTATTTTAAATAGAATACTCCATTTTTTTTAAATTTTATTATTAAATTTAGTTGTGAATAATACATATGACATATTCATTAGTAACTAGATTATAAAATTTATGAATTAAAGGTAGCCAAATTTTATTTAAATCAATCTCTTCTCACTGACTGATGTTATCTTTTTCTTTATAAATTTCTATTGATTGTTTTAGCACTCTACTGTTTATATTGTAAGATCCATTAATATTAGCAGTAGGTTTATAAGTGAAGCAATAGAAATTTATAAAGAAAAAGATAACATCAATCATTATGAAAGCACTGCATTTAAATAAAATTTGGCTACCTTTAATTCATAATTAATAAATTTTACAATCTAGTTACTTATTTTGTTACCTAGTAACTTGTTTGTATGTTAAGTACGTTGATTATTAATAAATATTAATACAGAATAGTAACCTAAAGTTGTTTTATTTTAATATTATTTTGATTATTGAATAATACACTGTTATTACTTTGTTATTGTTAATTTAATGGAAATATATTATGCTTAGACAAGTTGAAATACAATTTCAATATTCCGAAAACATAATAAACCATCGAAAACACTGAATAGAACAAAACGATGTATTTATTTTGGTCGAAAACCAAACACAAACTATCGTAAAATACACGCGGTTTGCAGCCCCCGACTATCTCTCCCGAGTTTCAGTTTCCCGTTTCTCTTTCCAGTTTGCAACCTCAATTCTCTCTCACTCTCTCTCTCTCTCTTGCCTTGGATGTCGAGCAAGCTTTAAGGGGAAGGGGGAGAGATGGTTAAAAACCCGGTTTAGTTTAAATTGGAAATACCAACATGTCGTAGTGTGTAGTAGTATGGGCCGCACATTGCCGCATCCTTGCCTGCTCGCTGTCTGCAGCGCGCGCGCCGTCGAGGCCAGAACCATAGGAGAGCCCGGGCCCCGCATTATGGTTTATGTCAAAACAAACATTGAAGTTAATGCAAACCAGTGAACTGCGATATCAGATTGTGATATCCTCGCACAAAGTGCCTTTGACATCACACTATTGGTTACGGTGAATTCCAGCACACAGTGTGTTGGATATGTTGAATAGAACGGGGTAATATTGGTTGGTGATGGTGCTGCACTATGGTTGCGATACCAACATTTGCTTGATTATGTTGTGTTTGGTTATGTTAACTGGACTAGTTTTTGATAATTAGTAGAATTTTATTAGCAAATTTGAATTTAACATAGTAAAAAATCTTTCAGAACTCATTATAATAAAATAAAAATAATTTAGGATTAAGTTCTGTATAAAATTTAATTAAAAATTAACGTTTCGCTATGCTTTACGTATATCATCATTAGGTAAAATTATGCAAATGTCATATATATAATAAATAAACTCAACATTAAATCAACTATATCACTTTAGAGAATTTATTTCTCTATAAAATTACGTCTTATGTTGTGTTTGGTTATGTTAATGGTTATGTTAACTAGACTAGTTTTTGACAATTAGTAGAATTTTATTAGCAAATTTGAATTTAACATAGTAAAATATCTTTCAGAACACATTATATTAAAATAAAAAGGATTTAGGATTAAATTCTATATAAATTTTAATTAAAAACCAACGTTTTGGTATGCTTTATGTATATCATCATTTAGAAAAGTTATGCAAATGTCATATATATATATATATATATATATATATATATATATATATATATATATATAATAAACAGAACATAGAAATAATGAACTATATCACTTTAGAGAATTTATTTTTCTATAATTACGTCTTAAAGTGAAGTAAATTGGATTGGTAGTTACCGAGATCTCGGTGGGACAAGGTTGAAAATTATAGTTTCAAAAAAACCGCGTTTAAAGTTAGTTCTTTACTGCCCGATCTGCATGTTTTACCTACACACAACTCTGTATTGGTCTCTGTAATTTCGTCAAAAGTTCAATTTTCGGAAAAGCGTTTTAAAACACATTATTCTACACACTATAAGCTTTCATAAAATGCAAAATAAACCAATTTTTTAAAAGTGCTCTATACATATATATATATATATATATATATATATATATATATATATATATATATATAAAGAATTTTTGTATATCCTTGCTTAAGATTTATATCATTACTGCTACATTACATTGTTAACTATTATGTTATCACTATTGTGAACACAAGTCAATTGGTAGTAAAACCTCACCAATTTGTCTATTTTTTTTTCTATCGTATTCGAAAACAACAAAACTCTAAAAATCATCGAATAATCTAACCGATTTCCATGTTGGAGTGACAGTGTGCTGACGTCAAAACGTGGCAACCAAATTCGAGAACGGTTTTGTGGATAGGAGAAGGCGGTGGTAGCAAATGGTTCTTGGATGACATCTGGCAAACTGAACTTCAGTTTTGTGTGTTCCCGTTCCGTTTCCCCCATTCGTCGTCGTTCGTCGGCGTCGTTCCGTTTTGCAATATGCGACGCCCGACGCCCAAAGATGACATATGCAAATGACCATTGTATTTTCAAATCTGTCAGAAGCAGGAGGACGGGTTTGCTCCTGCAAGCGTGGCCAGGAACATCTTGCTTTGCTGAATGTTGACTGGATTCTGATGGATTTTACCGTAGTAATTCGGCTGGTTTACATACGATGGTATTTTTTTACTAAAACAACCAAAAATGTTTTATTATGGTTATATTTATACCGATTGTCATATCTCATATGATAAGGGAGGTATTTTAATCATAACAAATTTGATATATCAAGATTTTTACAGATAAGCACGAAATAGGTTTATAGTACGAATCAACTGTTTTTCGCGTGATGTTCGTCTGTTGGACACGTGTAGAGCAAATTCGGCTGAATAGATTGTTATAAAATTTCATATTTAAGCTCGAAGGTGAATATCTCAATTTGATCAACTTTTAGTAAAAATCTGTTTACCAAAGTGTTAATTTACTGATGTGTTTTACGAATATTTCACAACAAAGATATATTTCCAAAAAAAAATAATTTAACAAAGTTACTAAACAAATTATAGCTAACAACTTTTATTTACTAAAATTTTCGATACGCCTAAATAATTTTTCATATTTTTATGATACATATATAATTCTAGAAATAGGTGGCATATTTATGTCTCGACAGTTTTGTTTTTAGTTACTATAACCTCCCTAACAAACTGTTAAAGTTTGGTATGCGTTATAAATCATCTTGTATATTGACTAAATATTTAATTCACAAACTATTGAAAAAAATTACAAAAGTAATTCATTAATGATTGTCTACAATTGAAAACGTGTAATATATATTTTTAAAATATTGACAAAATTAGTACAATATCCTTTTTTTGTGTAACATATTTCTAAATATATAAATTCATAAAAAAAAAATCACACAAAAAACTTAATCCGACAAATATGTTAACTTGGAAGATATCATATTAAATTAATCCACAGGAGATTTTATAATAAAGTAAATATGAACCAAAAAACCAGCGTATTATAATCCGTTCATACAAAATATTACGTCGTTGTCACTAACAATGTAATATCTCCCCAAACGACACTTTTACCAATTACAACGTTGATCCTGATTTTTATTGGAGACAGCCTGTATATATCGTATATATGAGCGCTGAGAGAATTTACTGGCTGTGTTATTATACTTAATCGGTTTTTTATTAATGTACTTGTTTTAACATTGAGCTCTTTCTATGTGTGTCACCGTTTATCAGTGGCGTACACAGGAAAATATTTCATGGAGGGATATTGTTTTAATTTGCAAGAATAATATTGACTAATTTCAATCAGGGCATTGTAACGATGCATTTGGAAAATGATATAGGGCGAAAGACACAAAAAGTGTGGTAACAGTTCTATTGGTAACATTTTTGAAATTTTCAAAGTAAAACATATCCAAAAATAACATTTATGAGTAAAATAATATTCTCGCAAAGCGAGAATGGAGCTAGTCGAATGTGGTTTGATTTTATAAGCTAGTTTTTCGACTAACCAAAATTCAAGATTAGAAGTATATGGGTAAACCCATATATAGACCACTTTGACATTATCACATATTAACTGATAAGATAGAGAGATAAAAAATTTTTTTATCGAAAGTTGGCAACATTGTATTTTGCTAATATATAATATTATAGGCGCTAAGGGTATCTTCTGTAAAAATTTCATTAAAATCGGATAAATAATGCGGGCATAACAAATTTTTAGAAAATTATTATTTTTTTTTTCGGAAAGTTGGCAACATCGTAGTTTAATAAAATTATAATTTATGTGGGCACTAGGAGAAACTTTTCTGAAAATTTGATTAAAATCGGATAAATAATGTAGCCACAATAAATTTTTAATATTTTAGTAATTTTTTTCTTAATATGTTGGCAACACTGTATTTTGTTAAAATTGCTTAATTTATACGGGCACCAGGAGAATCTTTAGTGAAAATTTGATTAAAATTGGTTAAATAACGTGGTCATAATAAATTTTTAAAAATTTTAGTAATTTTTTTCTCAGAAAGTTGGCAGCACTGTACTTTGTTGAAATTATCTAATTTATATGGATACCACAAAAATCTTTTGTGAAAATTTGAACAAAATCGGTTAAACAACATGGCCGTAATAAATTTTTAAAAATTTTAGTAATTTTTTTTTCGGAAAGTTGGCAACACTGCGGTCTGAAAATTGAACTTAATTTTTTATTTGGTATGAACTATCTAATTGCCAAGTTTCAGCTTTCTACGAGCTTTCCTTCATACTTATAATTAACACTCGTATTAAAAATTTTAGTAATTTTTTTCTCGGAAAGTTGGCAACACTGCGGTCTGAAAATTGAACTTAATTTTTTATTTGGTATGAACTATCTAATTGCCAAGTTTCAGCTTTCTACGAGCTTTCCTTCATACTTATAATTAACACTCGTATTAAAAATTTTAGTAATTTTTTTCTCGGAAAGTTGGCAACACTGCTTTCTGAAAATTGAACTTAATTTTTTATTTGGTATGAACTATCTAATTGCCAAGTTTCAGCTTTCTAGGAGCTTTCCTTCATACTTATAATTAGCACTCGTATTAAAAAATTTAGTAATTTTTTTCTCGGAAAGTTGGCAACACTGCGGTCTGAAAATTGAACTTAATTTTTTATTTGGTATGAACTATCTAATTGCCAAGTTTCAGCTTTCTAGGAGCTTTCCTTCATACTTATAATTAGCACTCGTATTAAAAAATTTAGTAATTTTTTTCTCGGAAAGTTGGCAACACTGCGGTCTGAAAATTGAACTTAATTTTTTATTTGGTATGAACTATCTAATTGCCAAGTTTCAGCTTTCTACGAGCTCTCCTTTATACTTATAATTAACACTCATATTTATCGTATTTTTTGGACACGGCCGGCCAGCCAGCCAGCCAGCCAGCCGTATTGACGATTTTATAAGCTAGTCTTTTCGACTAGCTAATATACAAATATATAATATATTTTATATATATTCTTAGCCACTAGAAGTAGGAGAATAAAAATTGCCAATGCCAATAATTAACTGCGTTTCAGTTCAAGCAGTTGAGTTCAGATGATTTACAAAACAAAAATAAATTAAGTATAAATGAATGAATTACAGACTAAACTTATTGACTATGAAATTAGTTCATCAGAAAAATATAAAATTAAATGGTACATATAATATTTTTTCAGTCACACATTAAAGTGTATTTTAGTTAACAATAATTATTCACACGATTTTTTTTAATTAAATTAACTTTTAAAAGTTAGTGTTTTATTGATTTTGTTTTTTCGGAATTTTTGAGAGGATATTTACCCCTTTTCGTGTACGCCACTGTTGTTTATAAATTACATTTTCGGGCTTCGGTAATCTTTTGTTAATCGATAGTCTATTAAAAATTTCACGGTTCTCTGCATTTATTTGCAATCATCTGAATATTAACGATAAATATATTTCGTAACCGGTATATTTACGTATATATGTGTTCATGTATCATATGTCACATGATATATGATTTTAATTTACTGTTTTTTTTTTTTTTAATATAATTAGTTTAATTATTTTCTGATATATATATTGCTTTTAGTTATTTTGAATTAAAACACAAAAATATATATTTACTTCAATCGAATTAAAATATTGATATTACGTTTTCTATATGGTCTATCTAGAAAGAGCTCATTGTGTTACTAGTACAATAATGTACATTATTTTACAGTAGTAGTATGTACATTACTTGTGGCAGCACCAAACAGGACAACAACCATCAAGTGTAATTAATCTGACATCTTCAGCAACCACATTAAGAATAATTACGTCAAGTTAAGTTAAATTAATTGACACTTGTATTATTTATTTTCGTTTGATTTTGATTATTAAAAATGTGTGAAGAAGTATGTCAGAAGTTGCATATTCGACCAAAGAACACGGACAAGTGTATTTAATTTGACAACTCTAACAGCCATATTAAAAATTATTAAGTCAAGATAATTTAATTGACAGTTGCATTGTTTATTTTTTTGCTTGAATTTGTATTTGCAACTAATGCAATATACACCACCAGATTTATCAGAAATATATATAGTATATATATATATATATATATATATATATATATATATATTCGACCAAAGAAACATTAATTCTTACGAATCGCATAACAAATATAAATAATATTTACATATACCTACTATTCTACAAGTATTAGTAACTAGTTACAAATGACTTGGCATGTATTTTTATTTATTTTTAGTTGAGTTTAGTTTAGAATGTTTGAAGAAAAACTCGTATATGTTATACGGAATAGATAGCTCGTTTTGTGTTTAGCTCAGATTACAGTGCCTCGACCAAAAATATCTGGACTCAACAAAATAATCATCGCTTTCTACTCTTTGTAACATAATACACTATTAGTGTAAGTAGTTTATAATTCATAAAATTCTGCAACAATTTCGAACTTTGTAATATCATTACGAAATTTATGCTAAAGCATCTACGGAAAACAAATGAAAGAAAATGTCCTTGTGTAAAGTATAAATAGCAACTGTGTATCAAGGAATAGATTACGATTTTATTAAATTTTACGAGATGTTACGAGGAAACGAAACGGTGCAACAAAGATAAAAGTAAGAACGGAACAAAAGACGAATGAATGAAATGTAACACTCACTTAAACGTTTTCGAAAAAGGCGCCCGCCTAATTTAAATCCGGAAATTAATATCGACGATACGACAAGCTGATTAAGTTCTTTTTAAAGAGATTTACTTATTCTGTTAAATGAAATTTTCTTCATCTGACTTCAGAAGTCGAACGATGCAAAATAAAAAAAATAAAAAGAAAATTAATAATATGAAAACATTTCGGAAGAGATGTATATGAATTTTTCATCAGGTATTAACGATAGAAAAAAATGAGGTATCTAATATTCATATAGGATGTACGAAAATTGAGGTTTCATCGACAGAAGATTACAAATCTTTCCTTTATTAAATTTACATTTTATCGAATTTTGCTTTGGTTTTTCAATTTATTTCCAAATTGCTTATAAGGTATTACTTTTCTTCTACTTTGCTTTAGAACAAAAAAGAAATTTCGGGTTATTTATTTTGAGAAAATGAGATTTTAATCATGTACACGGCAAAATTTTATTTTTTTGTAATAATGATATATTCATAGCTTGAATAATACACTTATTTATTTTTTCATTTTCAATAAATAATTCACTGTGATTTCGTAAAAGTTCTTTCTATAAAATATAATACTGTTACAATAAAACGGTTTTAGGTTATAGTTCTGTATTAATATTTATTAACAGTCGACGTTTCGACGAACTCAACGTACATGATACAAAAGACATTTGCAATAAATAAACAGAACATAGAAACAATTTACTAGATAACAAAATACAAGTAACTAGATCATGAAATTTATAAAGAAAAAGGTGGTATCAATCACTGTGAATAAAATTTGACTTCCTTTAATTTAAAA
This sequence comes from Clivina fossor, assembly GCA_963966155.1. Lineage (NCBI taxonomy): Eukaryota > Metazoa > Arthropoda > Insecta > Coleoptera > Carabidae > Clivina > Clivina fossor. The sequence goes on from OZ014557.1 coordinate 16,636,012, forward strand.
TGTATAAATTTCATAATAATTTTAAATATATGTCAATATATTGACTTATGACTAAATATTTTTATTGACCGTCATATCACATATGATGAGGAAAGTATTGTAATCATACCAAATTTGTCATATCTAGATTTTTTACAGATAAGTAACACAAATTGACTGTTTTTTTAGTCGGTCTGTGGACATACATAGGCTAAACGAATTATTATAAAATTATTATTAAATGAATATCTCAATTTAATCAACTTTTGGTAAAAATCTGCTTACCGAAAATTGTAATTTACTGATGTCACTTTAATGTGTGAAAATTTCGAGAAAATTTATTTAACAAAAGTTGCTATACAACTTTGATTTTGTGATATAACATTTCAAAAACTAATACATATTTTTGCAAATAAAATATCACAATTTTATCAATACATAAAATCAAATAATTTTTTTTCTGCTCATGAAAATATCTTTACTTTTATTAAATATAATTTGAGAATATCAGCATTCTCATATGAGTTTCAATATATTTTTTTCGTTACAAAGGTTTTATAAAATATGTTACAATATTGAAAGTCTCTTAATGTTTTTTTTTTATCTCTGTATATAAAATTTCACCTTGATATATTCAATTTATACTTGAAATATGAATTTTTTATCAACGAAAAATACACATGTGTGTTTATATATTTATATATATATATATATATATATATATATATATATATATATATATATATATTGAAAATATAATTTTTGTTCTTGCATACTTTGATTTACCTGTAAAAAAAAATGCTATAGCCACCACAGAACTATTATAGTTTATGCTAACTAAAAACAAAACTGTCTTGACATAAATATGTCACTTATTTACAGAGTTATATATACATTGTGCAAATATGAATAATTATAAAAAATTATTTAAATAAAAATGTTCAGTTATTATAAACTAAAACACCATTTTATTTGACTAGTTTTCAAATGTAAAATTATTTAGCAAAAAAAAATCCGTTTACGATTTAATGAAAAACAAAGTTAATATATTTTATTTCCAGCATCACATGTATAAATAAAAATACAGTTTTTCTTATAACTTGATAATAATAAATGAAAGAAATAAATTAAAATTGTGTCCTATTATTTTAATTAAATAAATAAATAATAATAATGCATGCTGAAATATATATATATATATATATATATATATATATATATATATACTGTGCATGTGTAGGTGTAACTGTAATTAAAATTCGAGTACTAGAAAATTCATGAAATTTTTGTCGAGAGACATTTGTGGATATACAATTAAAATTTCAAACAAAAAAATTGGTTACAGTTGAAAATTAAATTCCTTTTCGACTAGGATAAATTATCTTTCGAATAATTAAAAAAAATTGTTATCATATGTGTATAAAACTAGAAAATGCTGTAAACGTAATTTTAAAAATGTTACAATAATTAAAAAATGTAATTTAAAATGAATGGAAATTTTGTTTAGTTTCCACTTATTGTTAGTATATAACTGTTGGATTTAAGGATTTGTTTTGATATTAAAACTAAAAATATTTCTAGAAAAATATTCAAAATAATTATATTTTTTATGTAAAATTCTGATAAACGTTGATAAGTGCAAAGTATTAGTTTTTCAGCAGGGTGATTCGACGACTGAATGTAGTATATCTGTTGATGGTACACGTTTAGAACTGGTGTTTGGGTAGTTTATTGTCTAAGGATTGTCCCTTATCTGAGATTAATCAAATTTTACAAAAGATTCTATTAGTGTGCAAAATTATATAATTTTTATTGTCTGGTAGTGTTTTTTCTGAGAAAAAATTACTAAAATTTTTAAATATGTGTACATTATTTATTTGATTTTGATTAAATTTACACAAAAAAATTTAAAATGTACATTGTTGCCAAGTTTCCGAGAAAATAATTAAATATAATTCTGGCTTTAGTATTTATTTGAGATTAATCAAATTTTACAAAAGATTCTATTAATGTCCATAAAAAATATATAATTTTAGTGTCTTACAGTGTTACCAACTTTCTAAACTTTTATTGTTTATCCATTAATAAACGTTTTACAAAAAAAATCTTTTAGTGCCCACAAAAGTTACATAATTTTGTTTCTGAACAGCGTTGTCAACTTTTGGAGAAAAAATATAAAATTTTATATCTATTTCTTAGCACTATGTGATAATGTCGTTAAAGTGACAAACATAAGTTTACAGTTTTAAAACACGTTAACTTTTGTGTTAAAAGTAAAAACCTTGAATTAAAAGTAAAATTTTTCTCAGTGTAAATATTTAAGCTAGTTTTATTAATTATCTATACGAATAGCAAGTAAAAACTAACAATATAAATCTGTATCTCTTCACAGAAACGTTGTTCATTTGTTTCTGACAATAAAAAAGTAGCACATCGCGTGTGCCTAATTTCTTCACAGTGAAGAAGTTAGAAACCAACCGTAAATGTTTAAAAGTTAGCAATATGAATTCTTCTCCCGACCGAACTTAACCTAAAACACACGATCAGTCCCCGCTAGCCACAGTTGGCAGCCATCAAATTAGGTCCTTTTTATCAAGTTTGAATGGCCGAGACGTTCCATTTTCAGTCCCAAAATGGTGCCCGTAGTGCTTTTAAAAAATTTACGATCATACAATATTTATTAATCTAGACAAGTAACAGTCTTCGGTCTAAGAATATAATGAATATGTTTTTACGCGCTCGAAAAATGTTCCAACTCGCTAAATATTTTACGATTATATAAAATTATTTTTAGTAACGATCGCAAATTATTACTTTTACTAAGGGAGGGGGAGGGGGGGGGGCTGTGGATGAATATAGTTATATTTTAAACGAGTAATGACTTTTTTATTACGAAAAGTATATTAAATTATTTATGTTTAAAGCTGAAATTTGTTAGAGTTTTTGATGTCTTTTTGTCGGCACCAGTGGGACCCGCAGGTAATTTCAAATTGCTGATGAGCGATTCACGAAGAAATAATAAAAATTATTTGCTGGATAATTTCATTAATATAAATCAATGCTCGTTATATTTTCATTTAATATTAATTCTTTCAGTAACAAAACAGTGTTTATTTTATTATAATTAGCGTTATTTCAATTGTTATTAAGTCGTTTTGATACGAACATAGTAAAAATCTTTCAGAACTCATTATATTAAAATAAAACTGCTTTAGGTTAAAGTTCTGTATTAATATATATTTATACGTTTCGATTTATTACTTTAACCTAAAGCAGTTTTATTTTAAGTTTTATTATATTGATAATACAAGTAAAATCTGTTAATATAACTAACTTAAGAATCGTTTTTGTGTCTAATATAAAATACAGAGCAAGGGCAGGACAAATTTGTGCCCTTGAAAGGACCGTTGCGACAATTACTTCGCATCAAGATTGCTTTATACAATTCGTTTTCTCGCTTTTCGAAACGAGTTAAGTACTGTTTCCTTTGTCTTTCGTCATTTGCTTCCTTTTATCCTTTATTTCGACTCGGATTTTTTTTTATCTTTTTGTTCTTGCTCTGTCGTCGTATTAAAGTGTAAATTTTTTGGGATGGATTTTATGGAAATTGATGGCTATTAAATAAGTAAAGATTTTCAAATGTTATTACTAGCAACAAGACAAAATTACTCAAAGGTCAGAATTGCAGCTACGTTTAAACATTTTTCTTTAAGCGTGTCATAATATTAATATTATGTTACCATAGGTTATTATGTTATATACTGTATACTATATTATACAGCAGTTAGTTACCATATATACTGCTGGTAGCAGCACTAAACTACAACTTTAAGTTTATTTAATTTGACATCTTCGGCGCCCATGTAGAAAACTATTACGTCAAGCTAACTTAAGTTGATTTACAATTACGTTGTTTATTTTCGCTTGAATTTTAATTTAATTATTGGAAATGTTTGAAGAAATACAAAAAATGCAATACACACCATCAGATTTATCAGAAACTGCATATTCCACGAAAAAAACACGGTCAAGTGCATTTAATTTGACATCTCCAACGACTATATTACAAATTATTAAGCCAAGTTAAGTTAATTGACAAATTATATTGTTTATTTTGGCATAAATTTGAATTTGTTTATTTAAAATGTGTGATGAAGTGCAAGAAATACAATATATACTGCCCATGGTGGTCAGAAATAAATTGTATATTCGATCAAAGAAGGATTGATTCTCATAAATCACGTAACAAATATAAATAATACATAGTCATACTATTCTACACCTGTTCGTAAAGCTGAGGTTACTTGGCATATATTTTTATTTAGATATTTTTAGTTTAGTTTAAAAATCGTATATGTCCAACTTGGAATAGAGAGCTCTTTTCGTGTTTCGCTCAGACAAATATCTGAGCTCAACATAATAATCATTTATTTGATATTTTTTTCAGAATCAATATTTTGTGTTTCACTCATTTTATATCAAAATAGATTCAGTCCTACAGTCAATATGATTAAAGAGTAGAAAAATGTAAAAAGATTTCTATAAATCGAGAAAAGATTATAATAAATTCAGTATTGATATCTAGACATATTATGCAAGTTATGGAATTTATTGAATATAAATTTAGTCAGCAGAGAGATAGATGGATATTGCAAGTAGTAATGTCGACGATTTTCATGCTTAAATTGAAAACTTTTATTTGCTGTAAATATTGAGTTTCATATCTGCAAAGGTATATAAGCACACACGCACACTAACGTGTAAACACACACACACACACACTAACGTATAAACACACAGAAATTGAATTCGACTTCTCAAAACAGATGAGAACCTAGTACATTTAGATATGGTTTACTCTGCTCTACAGTGCAAAATTTTTGATGGTGAGTTTGGCTACAAGTTTAATCGATGCAACTTGAAATAGTGTTACATTTGTTTTCCAAACATATTTGTTAAAATTAAGGTATCAATATTTATATTTTTAATATAGTTTTTTTTATAAAAGCAAGAATCTTAAAAAGTATTGTAAAAATCTTTGAGAACTCATTATATTACAATAAAAATCTACTGTGGCCACCACAGATTAAATAAATTTATGGAATAGAAAAATTTGCATAACAACAACTATTTTAGTCATGGTAACTAAAAACAAAACTGTCTTGACATAAGTATGCCATGTATTTACAGAATTATATATGTACCATAAAAATATAAAAAATTATTAAAACATTATTTAGTCGTATCGAAAAATGTTCCAAATAAAAATTGTTAGCTATAACTTGTTTAGCAATATTATTAAATCTTTTTTTCGAAATATATTTATGTTGCAAATTATTCGTAAAATACATGAAAGAGATATCAATAAATTTCCATTTCCGGTTGGCAAATCTTTACCGAAAGTTCAAGGAGCTCACTTTGAACTTACTTCTTGACTAATTTTATTTGGTTTTTCTACGGTAACTTTTTATTAAACTCGTAAATTTGCTATGCCACTAATACAATTTTAATTTCTTGCAGTTGCGCAACTGTAGAATAGGATTTATGTTCATAGACTGTAAAAAATGGGAAAAAAATAAACTATTACTCGTAACAATAACAAAGCAGCATTTTGTAGAACTATGATAATTGATGTAATATTACATTAGTTCTAACAAAATACATTCATAAAATATGGAAATTTACATCAATTTATTTTTCAGTGTGTGACATTTTCACACGACATGACCTCCCTAACAAAGCTCGTTATAAAACACCCTGTATTTTAGTAAATTTAACACAATACGAATTCTGTGTAGGTAGATATATAGATTTATGTCAATATTTTTTTTTTACAATATACTACAATTAGCCATTACTATCCTTTCAATATCCTTACATTTGAAATATTTACATTTATTTTGTCGTAACAAATTGATGTTATCTAGCATTAAGTGCAACTTAAAATGTTTCTTTATAAAAACCGCATTACAGATCCTAACAGCAAATCTAAAATTAACTATTCAAACGTATAAAATTATCATTCATTTTGACACTTCACTTATTCATACATCCAAACAAATTACACCGCCAACTGTGATGGCACACCGAACGACTGTAACAAGCGATGTTCAACTGTTAACGTCATTTAGTTGCCATGAGAAGAAGAATAAAAAAAAACCATTGTTGCACTATTCATAGGGCTGTTGTGTTGAAGCATAGACACCAACACCACAGTTAAGCAACATGACTAACTGAGCTCTCTACCCCTTCACGTGCGCCCTAATTCTCTGCGACTTGTAGCACTTTTTTATTTCACTCGAATCGATTCAGCGTTGCCGTGAGTTTCTTATAGCTATAGCCGAATTCGTGACATGAATATTTATGTTAACCGAAAATCAATTTAGTTAGTTCAGGTTTTTCTTCTTTTTTCCTTTTGGCCCGTCGAACCAGATCGCGGGTGCGCTGTCGCTCGATCAAAATGAATATTTCTAAATTGTCTTCGTGCATAAATTTGAATCGACTACTTTAAGGAAATACATATTTTATCGATTTTTGATATGTTGTAAAATTTTATTTCATTACTTTTTATTATAACCACTTAAATTTCAACAAAAATGTAATACACAGGAAAAAAAAATAGAAAGTGGCTATTTATACATACGGTATGTATACGCAATTGGCTATATATACATACAATATTTTTACGTAATTGACTATTTAGGGTAGGTTAGGTTAGTAGGTTGGTTTAGTATATATAAATAGCCAATTGCGTATACATACCGTATGTATAAATAGCCTCATCCAAAAAAATAACAGAATTATTTTATTTCAACCAAATTAGACGAATAAATTTTCGATGATTTGTCTATTTAATTAGACTGAATGTCGGGGGACCAAAAAAATATGAGTTAAGTTACGACATGGGGCTAGAAATAGTATATATTTTAAAAAAACTCTATTTGTAATAAAATAAAATTACTTTCGGTTCAAGTTCTGTATTAAAATTTATTTATAATCGACGTTTCGACAAAACTCAACGTCTTTCTTCATCAGGATAAATGATACAAATGATATTATAGTAAATAACAGAACATAGAAATAAGTTACTAGGTAACAAATAAGTAACTAGACCATAAAATTTATAAATTATTAAATAAAAGCAGTTTTACTTTATATAATATAATATTTGTAATATTTTTTCTTGTTAATTTCTTTGTAATTATTGTAAATACGATATACCAAATATATTATTTTCATAGCTCTCTGCATTACTACAATTTTAATATAAGAAAAAAAACTTTTCAGATTAAAATAAAATGGCTTTATGATTTAGTTCTGCATGAATGTTTATTGAAAAATTTACTTGTCTTCGAAATATTTCAACGTAAAATAAACTACATTGTACCCTTGTTGTTAATATGTTAATAATACAAATCCCTGGTTACATTTACATTCAAATAAAGACAATAACTTGTTCGACTAACATATATTCCGAAAGGCAAGCGAAACATTTGTGCATATCGAAATACACATATATACACACACAAACGTAAGCTGAAAACAGAAAACCTATCTGTTTTAATTATGGCAAATGCATATTGCTTTTGTACACCCCAACGGGTTACTAAAGCTTCGCCTAACCATTGTTTGTAATTAATATTTTAGCAACAAGCCATCCAACAAGCACCTGCCTCTAGCTAGAGTTTCTCCCGACAAATTTGCAAACAATTATAATTTATGTTTGTATTGCAACAGAATCCATGTAATCTTATTTTTCACAAACATTTGTAATATTAACAGATGTTTGCTGCATGTTATGCAATAAGGTTGAAATTTACAAGAAGTAAATAAGGATATTTGTTAATTCACTAAATTTTACTTTTATTTTATTTTATAGAAATTGATATGTGATTTTATTCTACAATTAATTAAGACATATTTTTATATATTGCATATTTTAATTTTACTAGCTAACATTATTTAATAGTAATCTTTAGGCTTTCACGATCGATCGATGGTAGACGTCTATATTTCTAAATATAGAAAAAGATTTTAAAAAAAATTATAGTATATTCAGCAAAGTAATTAAATAATTTAGAAAAAAATAAAATAGTGGACAATCTCCGTTGCCAAATTAGCGAAAATAACGATAATCAACGCACACAGATAAAAAATATGTTGGATGCATGAAAGAAGGATACTAAAAACAAATTATAAAACCATATGTGATGTTTTTACTAATTGCGCTAGAGTACACAACATACTAATATACCACTCATTCATATACACATAGAACAAATATATATATATATATATATATATATATATATATATATATATATATATGTACGACTCTTGTATTTGTATTGCATATGTAGTGAAAAATTACACTGAGCAATTTGCGGATTGCAACTTTGTTGTTTTTTTTTCCATGAACAATGCATTGCTCTGGTTTGGTACCGCCTCATAGATCATATATGGCTCATATAATCACACAAGTACACAAATAATACATGGATAAAGATATTAAAGATACTGTCATAATGAGTATATAGACTTAAAACTTTAATTAACCGTTTGAGTGCTTCGGGTTTTTGCTGTTTCCCCGTCCAAAGTGCCAAGGAGCGCTTTTGCGCTTATCTTATTTCTTATTCTACATTATTTAGTTAATTATATTATTATAGTAATAGTTGTTTATAAAAATAAATGTGTACACCTACAAAGTGTAATATTACTACAATTTTATTTTTACTTCAAATTTTGATTTTTTTTACAAAATAGCCTTAATTATTACCACAAAACACAGTAGCAATTGAGTAACGTATTTTAATTCAATGAGTTCTGAAAGATGTATCACTATGTTAAGATTTGCTCTAATAAGAGTCCTTGATAGTAAGAAACTGTCATTTGAAATTGAACAAATTGCTCAACACTTAACATGCTTCTGATAGTTTCTCACTAACAGGAACTATAGTTTTAACAAATCTTATGTCAACTGTCACTATTAAATAGAACTATCTAAATAATTATATGTTAACAACTTTTATTTGAAAGATTTTTCGATACGGCTAGATAATTTTTTTTATAATTTTTTATATTATTATAATATTGACATAAACATGCTAGCGTGGCATGTTTATGTCAAGACAATTTTGTTTGTAGTTAGTATGATTAGAGTAGTTGTTGTTATACAAATTTTTCTATCCCATAAATTTATTTAATACGATAACTGTTGGTTCCGTGGCGGCCATAGCAGATTTTTTTTAAATTTTTAATTCAAACATATAAATTTTGATGATTTTTATACATACACCAAAATATATTACAATTCGTCAAAACCATACTCTGCTTTGGTAGTTCTAATATTAAATGTTAGTTAATAAAAGTCATAAAATTTTATAAATAATTTAAAGACTATTGTTATATTTTAGAAATTTTCAAAAAAATATTTAAAATGCTATAAAAATATGTATAGTAACAATTGTAATACAAATTTATAAATATTTTAAGAGCTTTTGTAACAGTTTAGAAATTTTACTATTGAAAACTCTGTAATAGGAATGGTATTTGAACAATGTCCTCAATGTAACTAAAGCTTTAAACGGCACTACATATGTGAACTTCGATGCTGGAAATGTTCCAGAGAGCAAAACACTACAGTAAAATTGTTTTTGCAATGCGCGCGACTACCGACCACAACGCAAGTATGTTTTCTCTACCCGTCTGGAATGTAGAGCCAATGGTTTTTTACTAGGTATAAGAACCATAATAATATAACTCATAAGTGGGTCATATTTTAGAAATGTGGTCTTTGTACGGTTATTATCAGCTTATTTTCGGAACTATCTGGAATGTTCTAGTCTATAGTACAATGCATTTCTCGTATTAAATAGTTGCCTTTGAAATTAGAACTAGAACTATGGGGATTTTTTTTTGGTGCTGTTTTTCTAACTAAAGAAAACATGGTTTTAAATGTAATACTTTTAAACAATAGTAGATTAATTTGTAATACTTCGTCTGGCGGAAACATAAACGAGATATAATATAATATTTGCAATTTTGGAAAAAAATTTGGACAAAATTTTAGACAAAAAAGAAAGTGATAGAATTTTTTGTGAAAATTTTATTAAAATCAGATAAATAATGTAGCCATAATGAATTTTTAAAAATTTTAGTAATTTTTTTCTTGGAAAGTTGGCAACACTGAATTTTCTTAAAATTACATAATTTATGTGAGCGCTACAGAAATCTTTTCTGAAAATTTGATCAAAATCAGATAAATAATGTAGCCACAATGAATTTTTAAATAAATACACTCACATAAACTAAGTTCGGATTCGCCGTCTATGAAGGATTTCTATACAAAAAATTTTTACAGGCACTGATTTAAATAAATTTTGACTTTCTTTAATTACAAATTTATAAATTATATGATCTAGTTACTTAGTATCTTGTTTCTATGTTCTGTTATTTACTGTAAATGTTATTTGTATCATTTTTCTTGATGAAGATGTACGCTGAGTACGTCGAAAAGTCAGTTATTAATAAATATTTATACAGAACTACAACCTAAAGCTGTTTTATTTTAATAATAAATTATGTTTTTTTTTTTAAATCTTATTAGAACACTTCGCATAATTTACAGAATATTTTCAAAAGCAAAAATTAAAAATGATATTCATAAAATTTGTTTTACTTTTTAATGTGAATAATAACAAACAGAAAAAGGTTTTTTTTATCGTGTCAAAGCTAATACAGTACATATCCTCGGATGTTTTTATTTTCATATTAAAATTAAATTATTTAAATACACATTGGGACACACACACACATACAGTCGTACCAAATTACAGAGAGCAGACAACAGACATATATTCAGTGTTTCAGTATTTTCAGTTGTGAGGCGTTAGATTTCAGCTATTCAGACTGAAAAAATATGGCAATGTTGCACTTGAGTTTTGCACTGAATACCGTTGTGTATGTATATTATGGCTGTTTATATGTCATATTAAAATCCTGAAAAAAACGTTACAATTTAGACATTTAAAAAACAGCATGTTTTCTCAAATTTTCTGTCAGAATTTATCGTGTTTTTTTTGTTTTATTATTTTATTTTTATGTTTACCAGTTAACCAATGTTGGAAATGTATTTAAAATGAACAAAAAATTATTTGATTTTAATGGACTGTGAAATATGTATGTAAAATGCTTTTGGTTACATTTGAAAGATTATTTTTAAATTGTCAAATTTTCAATCAGTATTTTTAATTAATGATCAGTATTTTTACCACTTTGATTCTAAGGAAAAAGTGATATAATTTTCGGTACGGTGTCTGTAATATTTTTCAAAAATTATATAGAAATTTTTCATGTATACTTTATATCACGAATCTGAACTTAGTTTAGGTGGATGTATGTGTGTGTGTGTTGTTCACTCGCTCGCTGGCTTGTTTATTTTTAGTTATTGCATCTCTTTTTAGACCGACTTGCACCAAATTTTTAGGATAGGTTAGTTAGTGCCCAAGGTGGGCATATATTTTTTTTTTTTACAAAACTTACCAAAAATTTTAATAATTTATTGCGGCTACTTTATTTAACCGATATTAATTAAATTTTCACAAAAGAATTTCCTAGTATAGTTAGGCCAAGCAAACAAGTCTCGTGGGTAGGCCGTGGTTTGTTGTCTCTGTATTCTAGAGGTACACTCAGTGTCAATAGTACTTTGACATATAAAATATATATTTTGAGGTTATGCGATAATTTCATTTTAAAAATACTTTAAATTATCTATAAAATATATGCCTACCTTATTTCAAATAAGATTACGTCTTAAAAAAGACTGATTTTTTTTATAAAGAAGAGCAACAGCAGAGAAAATTAAGAAAAACAAACAAGCGATAATCTGTCAGTTTGCTAGCTACTTTTACTTTTGTTACGGAATGTACATCGGCGGCAGAAATTGTTTTTATTGGCTTAAACTTTTACCGCCACGAATTTTTAAAATTAGTTCGCATATTTTCCGATGGACTTGTGTGCTTGGTGGAGCTGTACCCAGAAAAATTATGTAATTTTACTAGAGTATAGAGTTGCTAACTTTCCAAAAAAAAAAAATTTAATTGCGTCTGTACTATTAATCAATTTTCCGGAAAAACTATTCAAAATTTATTTTAAGCATATTGTTTATATGGTTTAAAATAAATTTTCAGGATAGATTTTTTTATATGTATAATAATTACAAAATTTAATTATTGAACTGTGTTGCCAATTTTAAAATATTTTAGTCATATAATTATTATAACTCAAAATAAAACGACTTTAGGTTATAGTTCTATATTAATATTTCTTAATAATCGACGTTTCGACGTATTCAACGTACATCTTTGTCAGGAAAAATGATACAAATGGCATTTACAGTAAATAAACAGAACATAGAAGCAAGTTACTAGGTAACAAAATAAGTAACTAGACCATAAAATTTATAAATTATTATATAAAAGAAGCCAAATTTGATTTAAATCAATTCCTTCGCACTGATTGTAACTTGTTTCTATGCTCTGTGTTATTGTATTATTTTTCCTGAGAAAGATCTACGGCAAATATATCAATTATTAATAAATATTAGTACAGAACTACACCGCAAAACCGTTTTATTTTAATATAATGAGTTCTGAAAGATTTTTTACTATGTTATTATAACTCAATTACAGCTCGTGCAGAGAATTAATTTTCTTAGCTATTTCTCTATTCTATCTATAAGCAATTATCTATATTTCTACTAAAAACTGGCAGCTGAAATACTTGTTACATAAATAACTACTAAAGAATAATGTTTTGAAAAACGTATAAATAAAATACTCCTAATTTACTTTTAAAATATACCACATTTTTAACATTTAAACTTAACGTTAAACGAAGCAAAAAAAACTTCAAACATGTTTCTTCATTTGTAATTTACCACAACAAGAAAACAAAATATCCAAACTAAACCAACAAATTATATACGGGTGTATAGTTTCGTCTGTCTTTTTTTTCCTTGTTTACTGCAATTGAAAGAACGATGTTGCAAGGTTGCTACTCTGCACAACTTGTCGGGAAACGAAAACAAACTTTCGAGCGAAAAAGCCACAGCACAATTATGTAGCTTAGTTTTAATTTTTTTTCTCCAGTTACCAAACGATTCAAACTAGATAAATAAAAACAAATAAATAATTGTGTACGCGGTATCCAGTTAAAGATGGTTAATGATTGGTGTAGTAAACGGGTAGCCGCTTTAACACGCAGTAAATCCAATTAAAAGTTTGCCCAATAGACGAATTTAAATTATTCTAACAATTTAATGAGTGAATTTACGATGGAACAAGCGGTCGTGTTACCAATAAACAAATCGGCTATGTTTATATCGCCATTGACTTTGTTTATTTTTGTTCGGATTTTGTTTGGTTTGGAAATGTAAATAATAATAAACTAACACTAAAAACGATTCAGATTGCTTTTTCAGAATTATGTAGAGGTTATGTTTCTCTCTATGGTAAATTGTTTACTAAATAGTTTTCGTTTAATTTATTAATTACGTATACTATAAAAACAAAATCGGTAATTATATATAAAAATCTGATTTACTCCAATTTAATATGCAAATTTACAGACGCTCATATTTTTACAAAATATATGTAATATTATTTACAAATATTTTAAGGGAAATTTTTACATTATACAAATATAAAATACTTATATTTTATGTAAGTAATTACTCACTTTTTCGATGAAAAAACATTTATAATATTGTTAATTAATTATTTTACTTAAAATTACAAAAATATATAGATTTTTATTCCAGATTCTAAAATTTATAAATTATTAATTAAAGAAAGCCGGATTTTATTTAAATCAGTGTCCTCACATTGATTAATGTTATCGTTTTCTTTGTAAATTTCTATTGCTTTACTTATCAATCTACTGTTTAATATTGTTAATATAAAATTTGAATGTACAAAAATAAATGCAATACCTAATAATATTACCAGTAGATTGATAACAGAAGAAATACAATCTTACAAAGAAAAAAAATAAAATGAATCAGTTGAAAGCACTGATTTATATAAAATCTGACTTTCTTTAAGGGGTTATACCTACCTGCAAGGCCGAAAAATACACGAAAGTTTGGGATTTTTTTAAACAATAACTACACAACATTTTTCAAAACGACTTTCTCCACTTTATTCGGCATGTCTTCCTCTACAAAATGCGATTTTTTAAATTACAAAAATCCGTCCTGGTGCCCCGCACGGCTGCTCCCCGTGGATGATGTTTTTGGGAAACCCTTTTGCGGTGCCAAGTTCCATTCGCGCTAGAATTATTTGAAATCAATAAAACCAAGCGGGTTTTGTTAAGCATGAGTAAAACTAGTACTTAATCGATGGATTTTCAAAAAAAATCATTTTTGACAAAATGGCGGCCTTGTAAAGTTGAAGTATCGATTTTGACCCATAAAAATTTGTCTGTGATCGGCTATAAAAAATCGAAATTTAATCAGAGACAAAATCCGAACGATTAAGTACTAGAAAAAATAGTTCTTAACAAAATGCGCACACAGCCATCTGAATCGAACGAATAGTTTCCGAGAAATTTTTGGCACCGATTTTGAAGACATGGTTTCGAGATAATTGCGTTTAAAGTTTCAAGTTGTGTTCAGTACTCTGTAAGTGAATATTTTTGGGAACTTACATAGAATCATCAAATCATCACTTTTTACACTGACATGCAGCCTCGTATTGTGCACGTTCGTTTGAGGTTATGGCATTCAACTTAAACACGCTCTTACGCATGTCCACGCGCACAGGAATGACGGAGAGCGTTTCCAATGGATCTCGACCCGGTACTCTTGTACCGCGCATAACTTTGTCAATTTTAATCGGATCAACTTGCGCTTTTGAGAAAATATTCTTGAATATGTATACTTTCGATTTATGCAATAAAAAAAAATCGATTTTTTGAAAGTTTGCAGGTAGGTATCACCCCTTAATTAATAAATTATAAAATTTTGTGAACTAGTTACTTTTGTTTTCTTACCTTGTTTCTATGTTTTGTTTATTTATTATTTTGTAATTATTTTCTTGATGATGATATACAGAACTAAAACATGAAACTATTTTTTATTTTAATAAAATAATATTAATTGTTTTTCAAATATTGAAAATTAGCCGACTTTTATCCAAACTTTTTCCCGCCTGCCACTCCTGACATTTAACGCCGATCGGTAAAATCTTCCTGCAAAATCCGATTGCGCATACAATACGTTTACTTCAGCAGGTGCAGTGTACATGTACCAGGAAAACATGTGACGATCACGAAACCGAACGCCAAATTCAATTTCCGATATTTTTTTTTTGCTCTCTGCGGCGCTCACATTCCTGCTGGCTGCTAGGAAGATCTGAAGCATATGGCAAGACGGTAGCAGGTGTATTATGGAACTCTAGCAGGAGTAAGCAGGAGTATATCTCTTGTACGTGTTTGCCACTGCATACGTAGTTTATTTTTGTTTGTGTGCATATATGTGTGTTTGTGTGTAAGTCGGGGTGGGTATGTTTCTATGTGTGTTTACGTATTATTGAGACAGTATCTCTTTCCATATCAAAATGCAGTGACTTCCGTATCACATTTTCTACTATCTTATATTTATTGCAGTAGCGGAGATTAGGTTATTTTTTCTTTGAGTATTTAATTGTAACTATACTGGTTTCAGTAATAAAATATAAGGGTATCCCACGACAAGCTTATGTTATATATATATATATATATATATATATATATATATATATATATATATATATAATATTATATCACTATATTTAGTACATATATATACAGGGATATATTAAAAACATTTTACTTTAATTCAACTGTTTTTGAGGTAATTTAACTTGTTTGAAATAAAACTGCTTCAGGGTTAAAGTTCTGTATTAATATTTATATAAAATCGACGTTTCGACGAAACTCAATGTCCATCTTCATCAGGATAAATAATATAAACGATATTTACAGTAAATAACAGAACATATATGAAAACAATTTACTAGGTAACAAAATCAGTAACTAGATCATACAATTTATAAATTTTTTTACTAATGTAAGTTAAATTTTATTTAACTCATTGCCTTCACAGTGATTGATATTATCCGTTTCTTTATAAATTTCTAAAACCGTAGGATTTAGAATCATAAAAATAATAGCTTCATATTTCGTCGTGCAGAATATAAACTAACTGAAATACAAAATATACGAGTATTAGAAAAAACCAAATTCAATTTTCTAGTATTTGTGATCTTTCAAACTGTATTACAGTGACGATACGCCACTGTTGTGCTGCTATACTCACATATCTAGCAATTGTTTTGCTAAAAGTTCACGACAGCATCAGTCAGCCATGACAAACAAACGAATACGAAAGATGCAACGACAGTAAGAAGTAAGATATTTTGTTTTCAATCGATTTCCATAATACTGACTTCAAAGTAAGTTTTGCTGGTTTTCATTGCATACATTTCGATTTCTTTATACTGTTTAAGAGTTTACATGCGCTATTTTGAAAATAATGTAAATGATATTTTATGTACATGAAACAGTCAGTTTCTGTAATTTCTAATTGGAATATAAGGGAAACTTTAAATATCAGGAATAATATTTTTATTTAAATTCTCATGTGAGTGCGGCCTACGGATATTTATTTTTTTAAAAATAGAATTGTATATACATAAAATCACGTTACATAAACAAAAAAGTGTGGCACAAACACCATCAACAGATACATAACATTCAGTCGTCAAGTCAAGTCAAAAAACTTTATTAATTTTAAAATTTAAAAAAAAAGACTTAGGTTATACTTTCCTATTAATATTTATTAATAGTCGACGTTTCGACGAAGTCAATGTTTGTCTTATCAGGAAAACAAAATACAAAAACTATGGCCCGTATTCTCACCTCATTTATACAGTAAAAGTGATTTTTGCCAAAAGTGCTTTTGACGTTTACTTAAAACTATTTATTAAGGACTTTATAATAGTTTCTTTAAATTTTATAATACGAAATATAATAAAAATGATCAAAAATAGAGAAACTATTCATATTTGATCAAAAATAGAAACAAAAAATTATTTTAAAATTAATGACACAAGCACTATTTCACGAAAAAGTGAGGTAAGAATACGAGCTTATATTTTTTAAGTATAATAAAATTTGTTAAATCCAAATTGTATACATGAAACTTTGTATTAGTACAAATGTAAATCTAGACATTTTTGTCACTTACAATGACGGTAAATATCTACGTGGTCTTTCTATCCTTGTTCGTCAGTCAACCTTGCTAATGTCAGGACGCAAACCTTCATTTTTCATTGGACATCGTACAGTGTCAACCTAGTATCTGTGCGAACATTGTTTCACTGCTATAAATTAAATTTACAGAGACAGTTTCACGACAGACTAATGTTTTTAATTGAATTTAAATTATGCGGCGTTATTAGGTATAAGTCTGATGTTAAAATGTGCCAATTTGGTGGAGGAGCCAGAGAATTAAATTTGTAATGTTATACCAAAAATATCTTTCTACACAGTTTTAGTTTGACAAATTTATTTGTATGTCGACAAAATTATACTATTTTAAAATAATTTTTTTGTATATATTTTATTTAAAAATCGACTTTTTGATGTACTGTACGTGTATCTTTATCAGGAAAAAAATAATACACATGGCAGACAATAAACAAACAAAACATTAAAACAAGTTACTAGTTACTACTACTAGAACTTATTAAATCAAAGATTATATAGTATATTTGTATAACCTTAGATTATTTTATTTTATGACATAGATTAGGATTTTATTTTCTGATGCTGATTATTATTTGTTATGGGAAATTATATCATTTTGTAACAATTTGCCTTCTATGTGCAACTTAAGATGACAAATTTTCTTCTAAGCAAATTTAGCATTTATTTAAAATGAAACCTTTACCTTGACTAGATAAAAAAAATATTATCAACAAAGTATGTATTATATTTTTATAACTTATTTCAGCAAGAATACGAAATTAAATGAAATATTTATAAACTAGATAAAGAAATTGTGTGTATAGTAGCATACAATCATTATAGTATAAAACAACATTATTAAAATCAACACAGTGTGAAAAAAGAAGAAGGAGTCAGTTTAGAAACTATTAAAGAAGTAGCTAGGGTAAGGCCATGCGCGTATAAGAACGAACAGCCATACCAAAGTTTTAATTTATTCATTTTGCGAATTTGCATTTCAAACATGCAGAGGCGAAAGATTTTGCAAAATGTTTCTTGCTGCTGGGGCTGAAGTCCGGTGGATTCTCTGTGCTCTCTTAGACGCTTAAAGTGAAAGAAATCTTAATAATTCATGCAGATAACGTAATATGTTGCGAGAATTTACGCCTGTATTGCGCCCTGATGATAATTGAAACACTGTAAAATGGTTTTTATCGAGTTATATTTTGTAATGAAATCTTGAAGATACGCTATATTAATGCATAACAATAAATACATTTATTTTTAATATTAACTATGAATTATTCATTGACAATGACAAACAAAAATTATATTTAAATAGTAAAAATCTTTCAGAACTCATTATATTAAAATAAAAGACTTTTGAATTAAATTCTGTATATATTTTATTTAAATATTGACATTTCCATGTACTCTACGTATATCTTCATCAGGAAAAATAATGCAAATGACATAAATAAAAAACAAGTCAAACATAGCTACTTTGTCACCTAGTAACTTGTTTCTATATTTTTCTTGTTTATTTCTCGTATTTGTCATTTGTGCAATTTTTCCTAATGAAGATATACGTAGAGTATATCGAAACGTTGATGTTTAAATAAAATATATATAGAACTTTATCATAAAACTTTTATTATTAACCGTCATATCACATATGATAAGAGAGATTTTGTAATCATAGCAAATTTAATATATCGAGATTTTTACAGATAAGCACGAATTAGGCTTACAGTATCACGAATTAACTTTTTTACCGTGATGTCTGTCGATTTGTTATAAAATTTCATATTTTAATCAATTTTGGTAATTTACCGATGTCATATTTATGTGTTTTACGAATATTTCGCAAAAAACTTGCTAAACAAGCTAGAACTAACAACTTTTATTCGAATAAATAATGCTTTACAAATAATTTTTATTCGTTTTTTAAATAACCTTGAAATCAAATGTTATTTCAACAATTTACTATCAGATTATTATTAATAACAATAATAACTATTTTTCAATATCACTAGATTAAATTTATACTCTCTTTTTTCAATACATTTATTTCTAAAGTAAATTTAATTTGCGTATATAAAACCGGGCTTAAAAGTCATAAAATTGAATCACTTTGTACAGTGACATGAAAAATATATTCCAATAATGTTGAACATCCCGTATACGAGTAGACTAATAAACCACAGGGCACGTAATGCAATAATTGAAAATATCAGTACAAAATTGCAACGCGTCATTATTCTAGTCTGCGCATGCGTAAAACCTTATAACGTTCTACAATCACATTTTATAGTTTAAACATGTCCACGGATTTACTACCCACCCATAATGTAGCTATATAAACACAGCTTTACATATACAGGGCATATAACAAAAGACAGAAGCATTCATATACAGGAATTATATAACTGAAGTTGGCCATGCCTTTCTAAACAATTGCTATATAACTTTATACGTTTTGTTTATTTAGCGTCCAGCGTTGAAATTATTTTGATTGTAAAATAAAGATATTTTATATGTTATGTGTAAATTGCGCATATATACTGCGAATGCATGCAAAATTTTAACTGAAGTTCGTAGTGTAAAAGCTTTTGGCTGTTTGAAGTCAATTTTTATAAATTTATAACTATTGTGACTGTTTAAACTTTTTAGGTTTCATTGTGTTATTTGTAAAAACGTTACTTGCAACACAGCTAATATTTCAAACGTAGAATGTATTAATGCATTTTTATTCGAAAAACTTTAGCTATAACCAGTGACGTACTCAGGAATATTGTTTTAATGTATTGACTAATTTCAATTGCAATTAGAAAATGATATGGGGGGAGCTAAACACATGGAGTCCACGGAGCCCATAGGCAATTTTTTTTTAATTTTCAAGATCAAATGTACCCTATGCAAATATATATTTTATTTTGTACTTGGAATTACTTACATTAGAAGATTTTCCCATAAATATTTTTTGTTTCCATAATCACTAGAGGTAGAGAATGAATTGCGTTTTAGTTCCAGTAATTCAAAGTTCAGATGATTTACAAAGACAAGTAAATTAAGTATAAATGAATGAATTACAAACTAAACTTGTTGTGTATGAAATTAGGCCATCATCAAAATGTAAATTTAAATGATAAATATTTGTTTTCAGTCACACGTTAAAGTGTATTTCAGTTAACAATAATTATTCCCAGGAATTTTTTTAAATAAATTAACTTAAAAAATTACTGTTTTATTGATTTTGTTTTTTCAAATTTTCGTGTGGGGATTTATCTCTCTATTTCCCTTCCTTGCGTACGCCACTGGCTATAAATATTTTAGTACTTTATACGTTATAAAAGTTTTTCTTTGATATAAAAATAATCATCGAATATACGTAATATTTATATAAATAATATTTGTTTTTATTTATTTATATAAAAAAGTATTTGTAGCGTAAAGTGTTAGTTTTCAACTAGCAACAAACTAATTATATAAAATCATAGAATTGTAAAAATTCGTATTTAAATATGTGACTTACGACGTATAATTGAGAGTGGTTTGCGTGAGCAAATTTTTCCAAGTGGTAGGAAGAGAAGAGCATGTATAAGAGGTGTTATGAATGAGTTGCGGACAAGCAACTTTGGCTTTATTCACATACATGATACCTCTCATGCATGTTCTTCTATTTATACTAGTTGGAAACATTTATTCATGCAAAACACTGAGTCATAACACTCCAACTACAAATTGGACATCCACGCAAACGTATACCTTTAAAATCATTCATATAAATTCTTTTAACCAAACGAACATTAAATATTCGCTATTAATTTTTGTAAGGTATGAAACAAAGAGTATACAGAATTAATAAAACACACGATCGATATTTGATATTTTTAGAAATTTATGTTACGTGACATACACTACCAATTTATTTTTACATTCTTGTATAAATTTTACAACATTCGAGTAGATTATAAATAAATTCGTAGGCACCACAAAAGTGGGGTGATATTCAATGAAGAAGAAAATTTTTTTTTTTTGGAAAAACGACCAATTTTATTGAAAATCATCGATAAATATCATTAAATTATTTCAGCATGAATTCATCTAACGAACTATAATCGAAAGGAATCAAAATATCATCGAACCATAGCTTTCTCAATATGATTTTGTTTTCCACCCTTAACTAGATAGAGTAAGTGGTATAAACAGAGATGGGGTTCTATATCAAATTATTAAAAAAATGAGGAAACAATGATACGCATGAAATACGTCACTCTTATTATGTCGTCAGTCAATTTTTTGTTTGTTCCGTACACCATTTTTGGTCAAATTAAATTATTGCATACTTTTGGCAATATTTGTTAATATGTAAATACTAATTGGTCCATATCCGTACTATAAACAATTCAGTTTAAACAAGAGAAGCAATAGAAACTTAGAAAGAAAAAGATAACATCAATCACTGTGAAGTGGCACTGAGTTAAATAAAATTTGGTTTCCATTAATTAAAAATATATAAATTTTATGATTTAGTTACTTATTTGTTACCTAGTAACTTGTTTTTATGTTCTGTTATTTACTGTAATGTCATGTATATTATTTATCCTGATGATGAAGGACGTTGAGTTTAGTCGAAACGTCGATTTTAAATAAATATTAATATAGAATTTTAAGCTGACGCAGTTTTATTTTAATTAATAGAAAATTATATAACCATAAACATTGCATAATATAGAAACTAATGAATAATTACACTTTGAAAATTATATTTATTACTATTGTAAAAAGTAAGAAAAAGAGAAGAATTTTACTTAGAAAGTTAATTAACATTTTAATTATTAATTGCTTACCTTTTTGCTTCATTACAAACATAATCATTATTATCAACACAAAGCAATTAGCAACTGTCATTGTTTTATTAATTAAAACATCAAAGAAATTTCTACCATACAAAACTCTGTCCTGAATTATTAACTAGGTTTTGATTTAATTATAGACATTATTTTTTTACACAAAATCCCACCGTTTTTTATGTATTATTGCTAATATAAGTTAATTACATTTTTTTTTGTAATAATTACATTAGTTTCAAATAAGCTTATTAACACTTTGAGTGCAAGGAAAAAGTGGTATAGTGATCGGTGTCTGTAACATTTTCAAAAATTATATATATAGAAATCCTTCATATAGCCTCTAGATGACGAATCTGAATTTATCTTATGTGGGGTGTATGTGTGTGCATCGTCAGCTCATTCGCTCGGTCAATCGTCCAAATGTTGTAATTGTAACTCATCCTACACCATTCATTCAATTTGCATAAAATTTTCAGGCTGGGTTCAATTAGTGGCCAAGATGGGCAGTGTTTCCAGTGTTTCCAACTTTCCGAGATAAAATTACTAAATTTTAAAAATATTGTTATTGCTAATTATAAGTTTACTATTGTACAAGCATGCCAACTTTCCAAGAAAAAAATTACTAAAGTTTTTAAAAATTTATTATGACTACATTGTTTATCCGATTTTAATCAAATTTTTACAAATAATTCTTTTAGTGCCCACACAAATTATATAATTTTACTAAAGTTCAGTGTTACCAACTTTCCGAAGAAAAAATACTATATATTTCAAAAATGTATTATGGCTATATTACTTATTCGTGATTAATCAATACATTTTTCGAGAAAAAATTATTAATTTTTTTAAAATAATGGCTACATTATTTATTAAAAATTAGTCAAATTTTTACAAAATATTCATTTAGTACTCGCAATAATTATGTAATTTTATTATTATACAGAGTTGGCAAAGTATATGTTTTTGATTTTATATTTTATTTCAAATATTTTCATTATGTCTATATTATTAATGTAAAACTCTTTTAAAATAAATGGAAAAGTTACAAGTTTCATAACTTAATATTAAGTTTTAAAGAATTTTCTAATTTTTAATAACTATGTTTGCTGCGTATGACAAGGTTTTTAAAAAAGACCGTAGTGTTGCTCGTTAATGCATACACAAAAGTAAAACAAAATTATTTCATTTAAAGTTGCACATTTTGTTTAGTTGCAAACATAAACAAAACGAATCGTTTCATACCGTAAAAAATTACGAAAAATAAAAAATAGAAACGAAAAAAGAATTTGAAAAAATAAATACAGACAGCTGCTGTCGTAGATATAAATCCTTAAAACTAGCTTAATGTTATAATTAATTTTTTTTCAACTGTCTGCAGGGTAGAATATTAAATTTTACTTTGTGCGATTAAATATCTTTGAATAAAAAAAAAGCTCATTATAATAGTAATTAATTTTTGTAAAAAATATTAAAACGCATAGGTACTCACTTTAATTTTATTTTACCTGCTACAAAGTTAGAACATTATAGAAAATAAAACTGTTTTAGGTTAAAGTTCTGTATTAATATTTATTTAAAAATCGACCATTTTGAAGAAACTCAACGTCCGTCTTCAGCAGGATAAATTATAAACATATATAAATAACAGAACATAGAAACAAGTTACTAGGTAACAAATAAGTGAATAAATTTCTTTATAGATTTTTAATTAATGGAAGCCAAATCTTATTTAACTCAGTGCATTTATAAATTTCTATTGCTCCATGTATTTTTAATTTTTTTTAGTTTAAATTCGTTTAAAACGTTTAAAGAAAATATCGTATATGTCACTTGGACTTGAAAGCTGTTTGTTTCGTCCAGATTGCTTGGCCATGGTTTTGTCTCGGCCTCAATAATGTGGCTAAATAATTTTTTTATAATTTTTCATAATTTTATGATACATATATAATTTTGTAACTAGATGATATATTTATGTCCAAATAGTTTTGTTTTTAATTACCATTATGATTAGAGTAGCTGTTGTTATAAAAAAATTCTGTTTCATAAATATGATAATGCGGTGGCCGCAGCAGATTTTTTGAACATATTCTCAATAATAAAATTAATAGTATATCTTTATTTAACTTATATAAAAAAACATATAAATAAAATTCTATAGTTGTACGTGTCGAACACATTGTATTATTAACTTGATTTTTAATATGCATTTTTATATATTATACTTAATTAATTTACAATATCTTGTTAAAGTTTGTCTGTTTCTACAAACGAAACAGTTATTGGAATTCTTTTTCACGTTATGACACAGAATACTTATAGCTATCTCTTTCTAACTCATTTACATTATGACCTTAACAACGAATTCAAACAATTGAAGTTTAACCAATCAGGATTAAGTGTTTTATTAACAGGTATTGCAATGTACGACAAAATATTTAGTTTATTAAACATGGTTGATTTGTGTGATGATTTACTGTGAAATGTGCGTGGATTTTAATAAAAATATTGTGTAGATTTGGTGTTTTAGTGTTTAAGACTGTTGTTGAACAAATTCGAATAAGTGTTTGTGCATAAAATGGACAGGATATTAGTCAAGGAATATCGAATAAAGGTAGATAGAAATTAGTTGATTTTTTATTAGGTTATTTCGTGTTTAGAATTGATTTTGATCATTACAAATATAGCGTGTTGTTAAAATAAAACTGCTTTACGTTCAAGTTTTGTATTAATATTTATTTGAAATCGACGTTTCGACGAAATTCAACGTCCGTCGAGCGAACTACATATAAATAATTAATCTTGCAACATAAGCAAAAGTGACCTATTTAATATGACTGTTCTATTAGGTATACGTGGCATCTTATAGTGGCAAATATGACAAATTTCAAAATGATTTTATTTTTAAGTGTAGCCGTTTAGTTCAGCGAACACTATGTATAATATCTGAAATTTCTACAAATTAACATAGAATATAAACCAGAAACTAAATGCCGCACTATTTCACACTAGTTTACAGCTGAAACTTACTTATCCAAGCCAGGTGAACAGACGAGAGAGAGAATTTTGATTATCACTCGCGCGTACCTCCCCCATCACACCAGCCAAAGATACGATTGTTCTCGAAAGCTTTCCAAATTAAACTAATAAGATTTAAGCGACTTGAAATGCGAATACGAACATCACGACAAACGCGGGGAGATAGGTAAGTTACATCACGAACAAACAGAGAATCGACGACGATATTGCGACTCTACCTCCTGGTGGAGTATAGCTCCTCGCTGAAGTTATGGATTTTCATTTCCTCCGCCGAGGGTGATCCTTGTTTTTGCTCTGCTGATGGATACGACTAAGTTTCCAAGGGTATTAAGTAGTTTATGACCCGAGCGAAGATAAATTCAATTTTGTAGAAACTTGTTACATTTTTATTTATTGATAAAAATCATAGTAAAATATAATTGAACGGTCTACGTAAATATGAGTCACTGAAAAATTGAATTAGTAGTTTAATTCTTTCAATCTTTAGCGAAATAGATATATTTCCACTATATCTACAATGTTTAAATATTAAACTATTAAGTATTAAAATTTATTTTTCTTTATCTTAATAAAAACGAGCGTTGAGTTTCTCCGAAACGTTGATTACAAATAAATTTTAATACAGAATTTGAACATAAAGCAGTTTTATTTTATATAATAAGTTCTGAAAGATTTGTTTTGTATTAGGTTATAGTATTTTGTTTTTTCTTAAATCGCCATTAATTTATTTTGATCAACTAATGATTTAATTAGAAGTTAAATTTGATTTAACTCTGTGCTTCAATTAAAAAAAATTAAATTTCATGATCTAGCCTACTTATTTGTTACCTAATAACTTGTTTCTACGTTCTATTATTTACTGTAATGTCATTTATATAATTTAGTCTGATGAAAACGGACGTTGAGTTTTGTCGAAACGTCGATTTTAAATAAATATTAATACAGAACTTTAATCTAAAATAGTTTTATTTTTTTATAACAATTATGTCAAGACAGTTTTGTTTTTAGTTATCCTGATTACAGTGGTTGACGGTCGGTTCTGGGTTGACCACAACAGATTTTTTCATATAAATTTACTATATATTAAAGTAATTTTCTATTTATTATTTTCTAAATTAATATATTTTCCCAGAAAATATGTTTCAGTAGTGAATTCAGTGAAGGAAACTTTTTATGTAAATCTCTCGAACTACTTTCTGAAAAGCCATAAGCAAATTCCGTGCGCAAGGTGTGATGATTATGATAAAAGTCCAGCACATTTCATCTCTCAAACTTTTCAAATTAATTCTTAAACTCGATGGGATACGCTGTGCGCTGTGGTGGCTGCACTAGAATAACCACCTCCCCCCCCCCCCTCTCGATTTTAATATATACACACAGCTTCTGCTGTCTCTAGTAAAACAAAAGACGGAACAAACTCTAGGATGGCGCCGCGGTGTTAGTGAAAACAAAAGAAAGCGAACGCGTGAGATAATGGTTGCGTACCGAATTGATTTTGTTTGTCGCTTGTTTTCTCAAAGCTTCCTACGATGATGGAAGGAAAACTTAAACGGAAGTAAGTAATTGTTATGTTAATACCACGGCGAACGATGGCGCGGTTTTGCTTTTTCCGTGTATTGAAAAGGATGCTTTTCAAGTAAGATCGACTGCCGGGTACGGCTTATTATTCTTTGGCCAATTGTCACTTTGTGATGCTAAAGGTTGTTTTGGAAATACGACAAAATTTAACTGTTAAATTGGTAGCAAAATATTGCTGTGCGGCCTTTGACGCAATGAGAATGAATTGACTGTATTGTGAGAAAACCTAAAGTTTATAAATAAAATTAATCAAAAGACTTTATTAAAACCAACAACTTTTGATATTTATTTATTTATTTATTACAATACAATGTCCTACAGGCATCAGCCTAACTGGAGGACAAGGAACAAACACAAAAATTAAAAAAGAGAAAAAAAAAACAGAATATAAAATACAGAAATCATATATATTTCTATGTTATTTATAAAATTTACGAAAATTAAAAATTACACAATTTTTTTAAGACAACAACAAACAATTATTGTAGTCACTTGTACTGTAACGAGCAAGGCGCTCGACTGGGATCCAGAGATTGTGGGTTCAATTCCTGCCACATGACGTAATTTTTTCGTTTAATATTTCGACTATAAAAATATTAAATACAAACTTGTAATATTGATAATATTCAATTGATTCACTAAACCGTATTTATCATCATAATTGATAACCAATTAAGTTTCATTTTCATTTTTATTGTGACAAATTTCGGTAACTAAATTTGACCTATAGATTTATATATTAATTAATATTAATATAATAATAATTATTATTACTAGAAAGTGCTCATACAAGTCAAAATACAATAGAAATTATAATATTACAAATACAAAAAAGTGTTTAATAGCTAATAATACTTTTGGGTAATAAATATCTATTAATTTAAAAAATCTGATAAATTGGACTGAAAGATAAAATTAACTTCTAATTTAAAAATATTTACATGTATTGTAAAATTAAATACTAGCATCCGAAAAAATGCTAAATATTAAACATTCACGACTGTTACAATTCTTTCAAGTTTAATGAAATTACAACACCATCTCTTTACAAACTGGTTAACTCGTCAAAAGATTATTCGTATATAACAATTATCATACCTTACCCACTGAACAATTTCCCTAGCGATTAACAAGACATACACCGCGCACCGACAAGATCAAAACTCACACCCGTTAGCTGAAACTTATCCGATGTGTGCTAGCGTAGCAATTGTATTGCGTGAGCCTTTTTCCGCGCTACGTTTAACGGCGCCACGACACTAAAACGTCCTTGCGATTTGCTTCCCCTCCTGGGACGACCACGTACCGGGGGGATATTCTCGGGGGACATTTCAACTGCTAACAGTAGTTTAGCGAACTGTCGCTGCGATAATGTTGGCGCATAGTAGGACAGGATATTTAGCGTTCTTAGCGAGTTTTTTTGCGTGCTAGTATCATGTATTAAAGCGTTTTTATAGATAAAATGTGTAATATATATATAATTGTAAATAATTAATGACTGGCAAGCTATTAATGTAAGCAAATTAATATGTATATCTGTAGAAATGTAGAAAGGTTCTTAAATGAAACTCATTTAAGTGCTTTAAGCATATCAAAATATTCATATTACTTTACGATACTATGTAGAAAATGGTCAATATGTTACTAGTAATATAATGGCAACATTATTATACTAGTACTTAGATATTATATATATATATATGTGACCTGGTCTACGAAAAGGGGGCTTAGGTGTCAAAACATCGTTTTCCACTTTTTTGCCGATTCCGATTAAGTATGAGACGCTCTTTCACATGGTGAAAACCAAAAAGCTATAACTTGTTCAGAAGTTTAATAAAAATGAAGAGAAAGAAGAGTACAAATAAAAAAAAACAGAATTTTTGTGAAAATCTAGAATAAGGAAATTCGAACCTAGCAAGTTACGCGATTAACTACTCTAATATTCTGAACAGGAACAAAACCTGAACATACTTGAACGTTGAACATAATGCAACACCGGGCTCAACACCGACAAGAGAACAACTAATGAAAACCTGACGAAACGAGTTGTTTATCTGTAATAGCGGTTTTATCGAAAACTAAATTTCGCACCTAAGCCCCCTTTTCGTAGACCAGGTCACATATATATATATATATATATATATATATATATATATATATATATATATATATATTTATGGCTCAAATCTTATTCAACTGCACAAATATTAACACACATATCTACAAACAATGGTCTTATAATTCTGTTTGATCTCATTCAGAAAAACATCGATTAAAAAACCGCTAAAAAATCAAACATTTAGAACAATCCTTTTGCAATAAAAATCCCACAAACTGCGCAAAACTGCGCACTTTTTGTGACAATAACCAGGCTAGGCAAATTCCACTTCAGTGCTCATTCTAAACGTGGAAATTAAGAATGTAAATATCCACAAAGATACCGACCGGCGGAATTTAGGAAGTTATTTAAAATTTAAACTAAGATGACCCTTTTATTTGATGTAGTCCCTCCCTGAGGACTGTGTGCGCGCGCGAGAGTTATATCGCGTACGACCCTTAGTTATATATATATATATATATATATATATATATATATATATATATATATTCCGTAGACATGACAGTAAAACCGAAAAGAAGCGGCGTACCGTTTCGCTTCGTATCTGACGACCGGTAAATCATATATGTAAATAAAGCTGTAGAGAGAGAGATCTCCGCTGTTGATTTCACTCGTGCTGGGGGTTATCGCCAAACGAGACTGATATAGTGTGTGTAATGTGGCTTTTGCCGGACTTGAATTATTGAATAAACAAATTAGAGAATTTGTTGTTTATTTTCTTTTCTAATATGATTTATGTTGCTAGATGCGTTATGATTAATTTAGTTGTTATATGCTATGATTTATTAATCTATTGTAAAAGCTTAATAATATACTGTATAACTGGGATAAAATAATTGTCATTTTTCTTCAAACGTATTAAAATATTGATATTACGTTACTATATTGCTTATATAGAGAGAGGGTCATTATATTAAAATAAAACAGCTTCGATAAACTCAACGTACGTTTTCATTAGGAAAAAAGATAAAAACGAAAATGTCATTTTGTATCTTTTTTCCTGATGAAAATATACATTCAGATCATTAAAATGTCGATTGTTAATAAATATTAATTCAGAACTAGAACCTGAAGTTTTTGTTACTGAATTTTCTTTGCAAACAGATTTCACGCAAATTTTTCTAGTCACGTTGTTAGCAACTGCCAACTACAGTCAATATATACTATAGATCCTAAATAATATTCATTTACCGTATAAAAAATATATCTACATTATATATTATTATTTATATTTTTTATATATATAGGTACAATTGTAGCTTTGTCGACTATTAACAGTGGTACTCCTTTAAATGTTTCATTAGCAAAACAAATAATTCTAGGCAAGAAACAATAACTGTATCACAATCTATTTTAACTTTGCGATAACATCAAGACCATGCAAACCATTCGCTTTTCGGCGATATGAAAACGACAACCAAATAGCAAATATATCCCGTGATCAAAACCAATCCTCTTCTAGTCATATTCCTGCAGCACACCTCTCCCAACCCGTCCCCTTAAACTTCTCGGCGAATATACTTAATGGATTGAATCGAGCCCCGGCCTACATTACTGCACAAGCTGAACACACGACCCGATCGCGGAGGTAGGAGTTTGGATAGCAGGTGTATTTAGATTGCCTTATGAATGTTATTGCCAATCGATGTAAGTAATCTGTTGGAGATCAAGACGACGGCGACGGCGACGTTGCTTTTCGGATCGGGCTGTTCTCTCTACCAAGTTTAGCGGCGACGGATTTGGAATTGAAGGGTGAGAGGGGAACAGGGGCTACGTCGATCAATCAATCAGTCTATGATTGGCTCGTTGTTTAACCTAATCGAAGTGCATTATGTTGCGGGCGAGGGGGTGTATTGCACCAGTATCTTAATAATGCATTCTGATTGATATAAGTGATTGTGTGGGAGTTTGGATTATATTAGGAATATTGTAATTGTTTTCTTTGAATTGATAGAGTTTTTCTACTGTAATTTTGGTTATTTGTTTAGTTCTTTCTAAAGAAATAGACTTTTTTCTTCAAGCGTATCATAATATTAATATTATGTTATCATATTGCCTATATAAAAAGAGGTCATAGTGTTACTAATACAATAATGATATTATTGTACAGCAGTTAGTTACTATATATAGCACTGATAGCAGCACCAAACATAACTACAACGTCAAGTGTATTTAATCTGACATTTTCGACGGCTATATTAAAAATTATTAAGTCAAGTTCAGTTAATGGACAATTGCATTATTAAAATGTGTGAAAATGTGCAAGAAATCCAATGTATACCGCCCAGGGTGGTCTGAAATTGTATATTCGACGAAAGAAAGATTAGTTCTGACAAATCACGTAATAAATATAAATAATATATACATATACATATTATTCTACAACTGTTAGGTACTTGGCATAAATTTTTATTTATTTTTAGTTTAGTTTTGTTTAGAATGCTTGAAGAAAAAATTTTATATGTCACTCGGAATAGAAAGCTCGTTTTATGTTTCGCCCAAATTGCCCAAATATCTAGGCTCGACACAAAAATCTACTTCTCGTAACATAATATATTATTAAAATCAGTTTATCAATATGTTCACAAAAAAAAAATGGTGCGATTTTAAAATATTTAACAAATATACCGTTACGTCAAATTTCAACAAATCTTTACAAAAATTCAATCGTTTTAAAGAAAAAAAACACATTCTTTATTTAACAAAACTCTACCGCACAATATTTCGCAACCAAACCAACAATACTTTGAAGCGAAGTGTCGCATCAATACCACGTTTTTGGGGCTTCCGTTGTCGCCATTACCGATCGTGTTTCCGTTGCTCGGTTGACGTCACTTCCGTCCGCCACATAACAGCCACTTCCGGTCACGTGCCGGTTGCGTTGGCTTCTCTCCTCATCCCCTCAACCCCCCCAGTCTAGGCTCAACGTCGCACCAATAATCGCGTGGCGTTTGACTGGCAGAATCGTACCACTCAGGCCTATATATGGTCAACGGATCGAGCGAACGAGGCACACATACACATATCACACGCAAATAAAATCAATCTCGCAGTGATTTGATTGCATTATTCATTGGTTATGTGTGTTATTGGGGGGGGGGGGGTGCTGGTTGATGCGTTGCTCTCTATTGATGATCATTTGATATTTATTGTTCGAGATTTACAGTGATAGATTAGACAGAGCGGAATTAAGTAAAGTTGTTCATCAAAGTTTATTAGATTGTTATTCAATTTAGGGGAACATGTAGTTGCACGACAAGACTGGTATTTGAAGCAGCAAGTATGGTACAAAATTGGGAAATTTCACGACAAAATTGGTAATTAATTAGTAACAAATTCTATTAGTGCCCACATAAATTAAATAATTTGAATGCTAAAATTTTAAAAATATTATTTCGGTTTCATTGTTTATCCAAGAATAATAAAAAATTTGCAAACAATTTTTTGTAGCCCACAAAAATTATACTACTATAACTTTATTTTTGTGCGCCAAGTATTGCCAACTTGTAGAGAAAAAATATATAATTTTTATTTTTATTTCTTAGCATGGGTTTACCCATAAACTTCTAATCTTGTTTAATAAATTCTAAAAACTTAAATTTTTTATCACTTGCATACGTATTAAAATATACGGTGTACATAAATAATACATAACAATGTTAAAACAGTAAAACAGAATGTTTTAAGTAAGTTAAAAGTAGTTTCTAAATAAAGTTACAAGCTAACATAGAGACTAATTCTCATAAACTTAATTTTCGTATTTATGTCGCCAGATAAAATATTATACTAGCAACTTTCCAACTTATTATTATTATTATTTACACAATGAAAAACTTTAAACGCAATTAAACTAAATCAATTGTTTCATTTCTATTTTATAGGTACGTTATTATGACATGTCATTTAAATTTAATTATCATAATTTCTACTTGTTTCGGTAAATATCTTTATCTGTTACTGTTATCTCCAAAAGTGTGCAGTCAGGGTCATGGATTCGAGAAGTTGAAGAATTTTGTCAGAGTTTGAGTCGAATTTTTTTTCTTGCAACTCTGATTTCGACTTTTCTCTTTAAAGCAAAAAATTAACACGTGAATAAAAGAATTTTTTTCTTAATACTAAAAATAACGCTACAATGTTACCACTAACAATTTGCATTATCTAATGATCGATAAATCTAAATATATGAGCACATTACCGTCTCAATGCTGGAAAAGACAGTCGTCATTCATTCACTAGTCATAATAAAAAGCATTCAAATAATCTTAAAATCAAACAAATGAACAAAACAAAAGACAGTATAATATTGAAACATTTTTAATACAACATTACTGAACACTGTGTGAAAATATAATGAACTACATTGCATCTTTTTGATAAATAAATTCATTATCTTATTACATTTGCAACATTTCAAATAACCGGTAACATTGTTTTTGTGAATGTAGCATTAGTTTACTATATAATATTTTAATTACAGAATGCAGTATATTTAATATGATTAAACATAAAAATACTCCACACCTCCTGTTATCTCAATGTTCTTATTTTGTCCTATAAAACAAAAATTCAGATATTTTTAATAATACATTGTAATTTTTTCTATAAAATATTTTTCAGCTTCTGAATTAATATCTTCTGAACATTATTAGGAACAGAAACATTTATAAAAGTTTCAGCATTTCTCTGGGAAAGTAATTTAAAAAATAGCACGTCGTAACAATAGATCAAAGCGGAACTTTTTTAAAACACCCATTTAATTTCAACGTTAAATTGTTAAAAAGTAACAGAATTGTTCTCAAACCCTATAAAAACGTTTCGAAAAGTAGTGTCCATTCCATTTGGAACTCCGAACTTGGTACCGTCGTGTTTGGTCAGGAATTTCTAATTACAAATTGATCTAACACTCGTCGAACCGGTACTAGTGCCATTTTCTACTCCCACTCCTCCGCCATTTACCGTTTCGCCAATCGCGTACCTGTCGTCGCGCACCGGTTCATCCGAATAAATCCGAGCGGTAAATCGTTTTAGCGGAACTGCCGTTCAATTACAGTCTTTTGTGTCAATTGTACGTTGAGAGCAGTGCGCCAAATAAAACTCGAGGCCCCCGAAGTATTGTCCTCTTTTGGTATAGGATCAACAACCGTTCTTCTCCGTATTGATTGAAGGAAATTGACGGGAAGTTCCGGTTTTCAGATCGGTATAACAATGAACATTAATCGAATGAATTATTTTTATGGTTTGGGGAGAAATATATGGATTGTGTATTGTTTGACTGATGGAGATTTATTAATTTATTGTTTTACAAATATTTCAATTTCCACTTAATTGCAGTGAAATATATATAATATATATACATATATACATTCATAATAGATACATAAAAATTTTTAGTAAACAATTAACTTTTTTGAAAAATCTGGTATTTTGATTTAAAATAAAATCACAAACAGCCCAATGAAGATTAAATATTATTAAAAACTCAATGTAATATGTACAGTTCGACAATGCCAATGTTTGGCGAAACTACAGTCACGATTCTATAATAAAGAGTGAAATTATCAAAGTTTAAAAGTGTCTTATTAATTTACTTAAATATTATTAACATATATTTACCAGGATTATGGCTCTGTCTGACTTTAAATGGTATGAAAGGAAGAAAAAATCTATTTTTTCAAATTTATTAAAACATTGCTTTAAAATCATATTACTGTAATACAACTGACCAGGTTAACGCATTACTAGTCAAACACAATATAATTGAAAAAAATTTCTAATTATATATTAGTTCACTGCGATTAAATGGAAATTAAAATATTTGTAAAACTTTTAGGCCCGTACTACGAGCTGGATTTTAACTAATATAGATTTCATGGCAATGTAACTGCTATAAAAGCTGGCAAAACAAATGAACTAAAACTCCCAAAAACCGAACTAGTAATACCAGCCTTTGTGCCATCACAGAGAACATTGCTTTAAAAGTTATTAGATAATAAATTTAATAATTATTTTCTTTTATATCTATAATAAAAGGCAGACAGTGAAAGATAAAATTAAATATAACAATATAACCCAAATATATATTTATACATAATAATTTTGTTATCTCCTCACACATAATACACATATATACTTTGTTATAAATTCTTCAGACTGATAACAAAATAAATCCTGCAAAATATACTGAAATAATATTAGACAGATCATATATATGTAACATTTCAGCCTTTCAGTAGCTTCAAACCAATAAGAATCTAGCAGATAAATGCAAAAACTAGTTTAATAAAGCTACACTAGTATTGCTTCTCGGCACTCAAAATTTTATTTTCACTAAACGTATTCATGTCTTCATCGTATTCAGCGTCTTAAGACGGCTTCTGGCTGGTTTAGTTTCAACAGCAGTATTTTGGTATTTCACGATGCCTGCAAAACCACGTCGGGAGATGATACTACCAACTGTACTAAGAGATAACAGGTTTAATGCCCAGCCGGTCGTAAAGTGTGTTTTACATAGTAACAGATTAGAAATGTTTCGATGCGCTAACGCTGTGCCGGTATAGTGGTGGTACTTGGAACTAGTAACAAGTGAGGTTATGTTCGGTCGACATTTTCCGTGTAATTGACTGGAAATATGGTAAAGAAACATATGGAAGCCGTTTCGATTAATAATTTAAAAGAAAATTTTTGTTTATTACTTTTATAAGTAATTTCAGTTGCAAAGTTTTATCTTACTTATGTTGAATCTAATGAAATAATAATTTTTATTTAATATTTTAATAAAATACATATATTGTTATCTGCAGTTAAATTTCATACTTTGTAAAATTAAAAAATCTACGCCACTGCATCCCAGCGCGACTTTGAACCGTCCGTGGTATAAATGCGAACTATTTGATATTTCGCGGCATTGCTTAGGGAATTTGAAAGCCGTTGTATTGGGGCGACATTGTATTTCAGTTCGCGTCCGGTTGAATGCATTGCTATATTGATTTATCATCTGCATATGTTTTGATGCACACTTCCTCTGCTTTCTTTGGCATGTAGGATATTAGCCAGATAGCAAAAGCACAAAGTTCCAAAACAATTTCAGGATATTTATCGCTCGACTTTTTTAATATTTACGTTAACTGCATATTGCTACACATATAGCGAAATAAGTATTTATGTTAGATAAACTTTTGTTATTTTATATCTTTTGCTGCTGGTAATATTTAAAAGGTTTTTCTACAGTACAAAATTTTGTTATAGTCATAGTCAACTAGATAACAAAAACATTTTATACTTTTATGTAACAATTTTAATTTTTTTTTTATTAAAGTAAAAAAGTTTTAAGTTATACTATACAAGTATAAGTTATACAATCTGAAAAATATGTTTTATTATATATTTATATATATTGTTATTAATACCAGTAGCATACGCCAGGGCAGATTAAGGGATATATCCTCTCCCGAAAATTTGAAAAAATAAAATCAATAAAACAATAACGTTTTCAAATTAATTTACTTAAAAAATTTCCTGTAAATATTAATTATTGACTGAAATGTGCTTTAATGTGACTAAAAAAATATCATACGTACCAGTTAATTTTATATTTTTATGATGGACTAATTTCATAGTCAACAATTACTTAATTTATTTTAGTTTTTTTTTTTTTTTTTAATTAATTGAATTGAACTGTTGAAACTGAAGCGTAATTGATTAGTGGGTATTGGCTATAGAAACACAAAAGATATTTATGGGAAAAATCTTCTAATGTGATGTCATCTACGATGTGTGGCAAAACGTCTGCGACGAGGATACCAGCTTAGAAAATTCTATAAATTCAGTAGATACCGGCCGTAAGCCTTGTGAAAAAATGTAGCTTTAATAATACGTACCTCATTTAATCATGATGATTCCTACAAATAAAAAATAACTTAAAAGTCTTTCATTTAAAACCATCTTTCATCACGACCAATAATATATCTTCTTGGCTGTATCCAACATCAAAAGAAATTTACTCTTTCCTTTACCTTCAAAATATCCAAAGATATTACAATTCGTAGACGCAAATTTCAACTCTCTAATTAAAAAATAATTAAAAAACTAATTTTTACCGCGTAATACTATAATTAACCTCTTGATGGCGTTGCAATCGACTTTGGCTACCGTGTCCTTGATGCTTGCTAAGCAACGTTGTATGCCTTAGCAACCGACTTTGTAGTATTATCACTCGGCAGACATTATGCGACTGCTGTTTTAATTAAGAACTTTAATTATAACCGACATGTACTCTTTACCTCACCTCTGCAAGGTAGCGCAAGTGAACGCAGTAGAATATTCTACCGTTGCGCTAGAACATTAAAGGATTGTTCTTTATTGCTTTTTCTACATTTTGCACTCTTTAAGAAACCTGAAATTGATTTTTTTTTATTGTATTGTAGTTTCCTCCCCAATACATTTTCAGGTTTAAAGCTAACTAATTTTTACACTATTTTATTGAAATATTTCTCTGAATATTTTACGATTGTCTAATTTTATAGAACTGGTGATTATTATTCCCATTATTTTTATGGAAAATATGAAAAGTAGCAATGGAATATCTATTTTCTTTAATATTATATTACGAGATGCAGAAAACGATCTTTATTGTATTCAGCCCAGATATTTACGATCGAGGCAGAGCTGATGGCTAAGCAATCTAGGCGAAACATTAAAAAGAGTATTCTGCTCTAAGTAGTATATCCTGTTTTTTCTTCAAGTGTTCTAAACGAAACTAAACGAAAAATATATGAAAATACATACACGTAATTTTAACCTTACTACCAGTTGCAAAATAATTGTATTATATATATATATATATATATATATATATATATATATATATATATATATATATATATATATATCCGTTAAAAAAAATGTTTCCAGTAAGGCTAAAATCGATTAATTTACATCGAAAAAACATCAGAAATAATATTTTTTCTTTTTTTTACGAAAGTAACAGATTCCTCTACACAATTGAAATTTTCGAAAAACGCGTGTTAATACATACGCGTTTTTCAAAAATTTCAATTGTGTGGAGAAACCTGTTACTTTCGTAAAAAAATTTAAAAAAATATTATTTCTGATGTTGTTGCGATGTAAAATTATCGATTTTAGCCTTACTAGAAAAATATTTGTTTTGTATATATATATATCAAAAGCATTTAAATAAATTATTATTATTATTATATAATTTTAAAGTTTCGTCTCTATTATTCTATTGTAACACCTATCTGGGAACACTGTGTATATATTGTACAATATTATATTCTATTTTTTCGGTAAATTTATTATTCGTAATTGACAACTTACTAGCCTACTACGATACTGGAAAAATGCGATATTTTGTTATAGAAAAAGAAAAACATTATAATATTTCAATTTTTCGATAAAGTTCAGAAAAGTTAATACGAGTATAGGAGATTAAAACTAGAAAAACTATTAAGTTAGTGTTCAATAAAATAGATGAAATGTTTTAGTTCTCTAATAAACTACGGTTAAAACAAAATCATTATTTTTAAAGTGTGAACGCTGCAAAAATAAGAGACAACGCGAGAGACCCACTTTTCACGCGATAATAAGTCCCAAGTGGGACTTAGGAACGCTTGAGTCTAAGACAATAAGAACGAAAAGAAGTTCAAAAAAAAAAGAGTAACGGTAAAAAATTGCGCAAACAATATGTTTAGAAATAAGTAAGATTTGTTGGTAGTTACTCGTGTTTTCGTTTTTGGTTTTTTGTTATTTTTTTAAGAACAATACAACACAAATATAACGTAACATGCAGGACAGTGACATAAATATGTTTCATACAATTTATAACTAGTTTATTTCGTTTTTATTTGTTTTTTTTTTAAGAACAAAATACGTTTGTGTGTTGTTTCTGGTGTTGACATATGTAAACATTTGAATAACGTTTCATTAATATTTAAATATCAGATTTTGCTTACAAAGGTTTATGTACTTTTGTGTATAAACTAACTTAAGCGAAAAGTGAAGCATAAATTATGTTTTTTTTTATTTATAGGAAAATTCTGAGTGATTACAAAAAAAATTCAAAATCATTACATATTAAACTGATATAAATATGAGTATTATTTAACTTAATGGTTATTATTTTATTCAAAAAATATAATTAAATTTTTAATTAAAATCTTTAGATATCAAACACAGATGTCATCTTTTGATAACCGAAAACAAAAAAAAAAAACGTCAAATTCGTTTGTTTTCTAGACATTTCAGTTCTGGCATTGACTGAAGGGTTTTCTTTTTACAGGGGTTGTGAAAATATATATATATAGTACACCCCTTACCTCCTGTAATACATTGAAACCCTCGTTTATAGTAGGGGATCACAACAAAGGTTTTTTACGGTTTTTCTATTTTGTTTCGTCCAAAAGAATGACTAAAGTAAAGACTCACGTACACAGTGGACTTGAAACAAAAGCGCGTATACGCCTGTCAAACAAATGAAGATCTTGTCAATGAAAATGATAATAATTTTAAGAGGTTAGATCGTGTGTTTCATAATACAGATAATACTACTGCACGTATTTGAAGAGAAAATAATAATTCAAGGATTAAAAAATATAATTCGATAAAAAGTTCTTTTAGTGCCCACAAAAATTATATAATTTATATAATGTCGCTAATTTGGAGAAAAATATGAAATTTTAACATAGTAAAAAATCTTTCAGAACTTATATTAATACAGAACTACAACTCGAAGCCTTTTATTTTAATAAAAGTTTATATTTATTTCTTAGTGTTTATCTGATAGTGTCACAGTTTATAAGGGTTTACCCATAGGCTTTTAATCTTGTTTTAATATATAATATTTTCTATTTATCTGAAAAGAGACAAATAATTCTATAGTGATACAGTGGTTATAGCATAATATAGAAAACTAGCATTACTAAAAATTTAAAAAATTCGGAAAAAATATTTATCCACAAAATAGAAATAAAAGTTTGAGCGGCGCTATATCTTCGAATGATAGAAGCGGGTCGGAAATGCAAGGAATAAAAACAAGAATCTTAAGGAATCGAGTCAAAACCGAAGGACTTCATAAAAACGAGTATATTTTGCTCGCGTCCTAGCTGTAGAAGGTGTTTGTTATACTGAAACCCCAACT
Organism: Clivina fossor; assembly: GCA_963966155.1. Lineage (NCBI taxonomy): Eukaryota > Metazoa > Arthropoda > Insecta > Coleoptera > Carabidae > Clivina > Clivina fossor. The sequence continues at coordinate 16,676,003 of OZ014557.1, forward strand.
GTTTTTCCGTTTGTATTTGTGTGTGTGTGTGTGTGTGTGTGTGTGTGTGTGTGTTTGTCTGTAATATTTTTCTCGTATATACCCTAGTTTTCTTATTCAATATAATACACTGTCTTCAAATAAAAGACTCTATCAAACTCACACCGAAGAAAAAACATATAAAAAAAAGAGAATTCGAAAACACGAAAAAAACGTATCGAAAATATAAATTTTTATTTCGAATTTTTATTACACAACTGCGTAAATGTCATATAAATTATTTCAGAATTACCTTCATTTTCATTTCTATTACAATTATTTCATATTGTAAATAAATTATACAGTGTTTAGTAAAAATATTGATCTGGTTTAATTGATGTGTAAATGTGGTAAAAATTTGTCATAATTGGATATTTTTACCAATTGTCATATCACATATGATAAGGAAAATATTGTAATCATACCAAATTTTTTAGCTTGATGTCTGTCTATCGGTCTGTCTGTGGACAAAGTGGAGAACAAATTTGGCTGAACGAATTGTTATAAAATTTTATATTTAAGCTTCGGAGATAAATATCTCAATTTGATCAACTTGGTATAGATCTGCCAGTAGGAAGTAGTACTTTACTAAACTGAGTAACTGTACAATATATTTTTCTACGCAGTTAAAACTGAATTTATCTATTGCAACTACTGGTCGTTATTTATAAATTTTTAAACTGAATTATTTCAGCATTTTTGTAACATTATTTTATTATTATAATTTTTATATTTTTTTTTGGAATTAAGTTTCTTAATACGATAATAACTATTATAAATATTCTCTTTCGTAAAATACACATTGTAAATCAAATTTACAAGTTGAAGAAAATCTAAAAATAAAATAAAGAAAATTTGCTTAGAGAAATAACGTTTTAAAGATAAATATTTTACGAAACTAATTAACGAAGCACTGACGAGAAAAGTGTGATAATGCATTAAATTAATACAATAGAAAAACAGAGTATAAAAAATATATAATAGAATAACTTTATTCAATATTTATAGTGTAATATATTGTATAAATATTACAGTAAGTTAATTACTTTTTTTTTATTTATTTAGCTTGTTTTGCAATTAGTTGATCAAATTTTTGTCTAAAGTTAAACTGTAGATATATTTATTTTAATTATTATTATACTATCAAGAAGTTTATATTTTTTACCGACCGCCATATTTATTTATTTATTTATTTATTTTGTTTTACGAATATTTCGCAACAGAGTTTTATTTCGAAAAAATTGTTTAGCAAATTTGCTAAATCAGTTATAACTCATAACTTTTATTTTCTTTATTAGATTCTCTAAATAGATGCTATATTTACGTCAAGATAGTTTTGTTTTTAGTTACCATTGGTACAGCAGTTGTAGTTATACAAATTTTTCTTTTCCATAAATATATTTAATACAATGACGGTTGGATCTTTACTGACTATAGCAGATTTTTGTTGCAAAAAGTTTATTTTTATTTTTTATTGATAGAAAATTTTGTGTTCTTGTGACGGACTATGGTATACTAGGAATATTTTTTTTAATGACTGACTTATAGATGCTAAGAAAAGTGTCGTAAATGGCTAATGGCTTGATAAAAAAAACAAAAAAATTAACATTATTTGTATTTTTTACATGTTCTATATTTTTTTTACACGTAAATCCATCTCTGATAATCTTACGAACGCTACAAATTTACTCAGAATTGGCCTTTAAGTTTTAGGCACCTACTAGCCGTAAGAATTATAAACGAAAAATTATTAATTTCGTTTAAATTTAACTGAAATCGAAGATGAGCAAACTCGACATTAATATAAATTGCAAAATATTTATATCTTCTAGCAACATTTATAGTAAATCATTTGTTTTATCAAAGTAAAATTAAAAGCAATATTTCAAGAGTAAATTAAATAAAGCGATTTTAAGCGAAGTGAAAATATTTATATTGTTGTTGATAGTATAAGTTTAGAATAGAATCATAATAAACAGTGTTTACTGTATGTATTATATATACATATATATATATATATATATATATATATATATATATATATATATATATATAAACTTGGTTTTAGTTATATGGAACAATTTCCTTCTGTGCTTAATTTGTGCTGGGGAAGTTTTGCGGTAAATAAGTTTAAGAAAACTTTGCTAAACTTTTGGATACACTAACTTTTTACAACTTCTTTGTCTTTGTATTCTCTTCATGTAGGAAAAAGATATATTTTCACTTTAGAAACATTCCCTATTCATATCATTTCTCTTTTATTAAAAAAAATGTTATTTATTTTATATTTTATCGCATAGATTTGTAACAAATATATTATCATTGATTTTAATCCTTGATATTCGACATTTTTTATCGATTAAATCTAATATATAAGAAATAATTATTAGATTAAATGCAAAAATACTAAATTATCATAGTTAAAAACTTTTCAGACCTCATTATATTAAAATAAAACAGCTTTACTTATTTTTGTTACCGAGTAACTTGTTTCTATGTTCTGTTGTTTATTGTAATGTCATTTGTATCATTTATCCTGATGAAGACGGACATTGAGTTTCGTCGAAACGTCGATTTTAAATAAATATGTAAATGAAAGCAGTTTTATTTTAATATAATGAGTTCTGAAAGATTTTTTACTATTAGTAGTTTAGATTACTGCTTGGGACTCATCGCTACTCTACACGAATGCACGATTTTCAGTTTCGAAAAGGTGTCTGAATAAACGATCACGAAATAAGTATTGCGATACTTAAAGTCAAGACTCGATTTGGGCAATAGTGCTATTGGAGAGAGATAACTTTTTTTCAAGATATTACATATTTCGTAATAACCTTCTGAAAACATTTTTACATATTCAATATATACTTCTATGTGATGCTTATCTTGCATATATTTTTTTTAAAAGACGTTAAAAATGATTCGGTTTTTTGTTCTGTTGCAGGTCCAGCGATTGATGTACAAGCGGTCGAAGGTAAAAGTGTAATGTTGCCGTGCGACGTAACGCCCCCTGGACATGATAAAGTGTACATGGTATTTTGGTTTCAAGACGATGCAGGAATTCCACTCTATAGGTGAGTTTTATTCGCTCTTTTTTCTCTCTTTCTTTCTTCTTCATTTTTGTGCAACCCTTTGACGCGGAAAATATGAGAAAAATTTTATCTTTGACATACCCTAGGACACAAAATAACTTTGTGATATTTTATACCGAGTGTTTTGTACAAAAAAATTTTTTACTTAGCACAAAAGCAGAGTGTAATCAATAAATCTACTTTATCTTCAAGCGTATTAAAATATTGATAATACGTTACTATATTGCCTGTGTAAGCCATTATGTTACTAGTACAATAATTTACATTATTATACAGTAGTTAGTTATTATAGGGTTGGAATTAACTGCACTATAATTTAGATAATATTCACTTTGGTAAAAACAATTTTCACGTATAAAAAATATATTGCACAAAAAAAAAATAATTTCACTATAATTAAATTTATTCAATTTTTAAAAAAATATTTTAACTTTGAAAAAAAGATAATGCACAAAAAAAATATTATCACTTGTATAAAATTACTTTCACTATAAAACGGATACTTTCTACTAAAAAAACGGATACTTTCCACTATAAAAACGGATACTTTCTATTTTGGGGGCTGTCAATCATTTACGCCAGTCGATACCTATCATTTGCGCCGATGAGATAAACGCCTATATTGAATAATAACATAACTAAACAACTTAAACTTAACGTAACCTACCTTAAGCCAGCAGACCCTAAGTCAACAGTGGCGCAGATGATAGGATTTCATAGCGTTTATAGTGCAAACTATTCAAATTTATAGTGCAAATTATTCAAATTAAAGTGTACGTTGTACTAAGTGCAAAGTATCTTATTTTTAGTGAAAAGTATCCAAACTAACTAAGTGCATTCTATTTTAATTCAAGTGCATTTATATATTTCCCGTTATTATATACACCAATGGTGGCAGTACCAAACATGACTTCAATGTCAAGTGTATTTAATCTGATGTATTACTTATTTTCGTTTGAATTTGATTATTGAAAATGTGTGTAGTAGTGCAAGAAATTTGTCAGAAATTTGTTTCTATATTCCGTTATTTACTGTAAATGTCATTTGAATCAGTTTTCCTGATGAAAAGTATGTTGAGTACGTCGTATATTAATACAGAACTTAAACCTAAAACCGTTTTATTTTAATATAAAATTATTAGAAATGTAATAAAATTTTTATTGTAAATATCATATTTTTCATATTTTTATTGCAAAAATAAGATTTGTTATAGAATATGTTTTTAATAAAGTTTAAATTGAAAATATTAAATTTTCAGATATGCAAATAAGATGTATATCAGAAAAATGATATTAGCACGTGGTGATATGTAATTTTATTTCAAATCGAATTGAAATTTGTTCACTTATCGATATGAGAAATGTAAATGATATTTGAAATATATTTACATAATGCAATTTAATATACCTACACGTGTGTATGTATCAATGTAAAATTGATATGAAAAACAAGTTTTCATTTAAATTTTATTACTGATTTTTTTTTTAATAGAGTTAGGTAACAATAAAATTATTACTTTGTATTTTTTTACGTAAAGAATTTAATTCTTTCTATTTACATTTACATAACTTGTAAATGCGAAGTGAATAAACAATAAACATTACAGTAAACGGTGCAAATCGAACGGGGCTAATATTTGTTCAATCAATAAAAAAATATCTCAACACTTATCATTTAAAAATTACAAACCATTTTCTTACTACATGTAAATTGAGCGAAAAAATCAAGTATATATCAAATCCAGAACGAGTTTGCAAACAACGATGAACTTTACTTAGAAATCCTCAATCTCTACCAAATTACTTAATCTGATCGCGGCTCACATTTCGAACTCCTTCCAAAATACCCATCGTCTAATTTCTATTTTTATACCCCTCGCGCGTTTGTCGTAGTATAATACCCTTAGGCCCAAACAACGCTCCCATTGGCACCCCTTTTTCCTCTATCGATGCGACAGCAAAACGGAAATGGAAAGAAAGCGAGACGGATAGCGGAATCGACAAGGACAGCGGGGAAGAAGAAAAGATAAAAAAAAACGGGAATCGATGGTAGGGCAGGAGAAATAAGCACATGCGGAAAAAACGTTGTATATTGGAATTTGTTTCGGGTTCCGTGACGCCCCACTTCTCTCAATTGATTGTCGGTTTTTGTCACTAGCCGAAATTTACATAATACGTGTTTACATGAAGAACGAGCTTTACTAAGGGATGGGATGCTAAAGGGTATGGTGCGGACGGGGAAATGGTAATCTCCTGTTTTGCACATTTATGGAAAGATAGACGATGATTTCCAGTCGGAGATTAGCTATGGAGGATTTTTGAACGATTGAACAATGATAAAGAAAGAAATAAAATTGTATTATGGAAATATGGTTTGAATTAGATTTGTCTGAAATAAAACGGCTCTAGGTTGTAGTTCTGTATTATAAATATGTATTAATAATCGACGTTTCGACAAACTCAACGTACATCAGGAAAAAGGATACAAATGACATTTACCAAATTTTATTTCAATTTGTCTTTCTTTAATTAAAAATTTATAAATTTTATAATCTATTTACTTATTTTGTTACCTAGTAACTTGTCTCTGTGTTCTGTTTATTTACTGTAAATGTCAGGTATATCATTTTTCCTGATGAATACGTACGCTGAGTTCGTCGAAATGTCGATTATTAATAAATATTAATACAGAACTACAACCTAAGCCGATTTATTTTAATATAATGAGTTCTCAAAGATTTATTGTCACGTAAATATGAAATAAGAATATTATTATACAGTAGTTAGTTACTATATATACCACTGGTGACAGTACCAAACATGACTTCTCGGTCAAGCGTATTTACATCTCTTGCGGGTATATTGATAATTATGTTGTGACAATTTCAGTGTTTATTTTCGCTTGAATTTAGTTTTAATTATTAAAAATGTGTGAAGAAGTACAAGAAATGCATTGCACACCGCCAGAAATAGCACATGTCTGACTCGAAATAGAAAGCTTTTTGTATTTCTCCCAGATTACTTGGCCTCGGCCATAGCATCCAAGCTCAATAACAATAAAGATCATTTTCTCCTCCTTGTAACGTAATATACTATTAATAATTTTTCAAGCAATTTATTACTAGGAAAATTTTGTAATAAATTAAAACCTTTACTAAATTTATAAATATAATTTCGAAATTTCCACGAATAACACAAAACTTAATCTACCGTAATATCTCAAATGATATATCTATGTATATGGGCGTAGATACATCCGTAGATAAATGGTGAAAAGTATATATCAGTGTCTGTTATACGATACCAGCTTGATAAAGTGTATGTGTGAGTCGAGCTGCGGGAATATACACACACACGAGAGCATGGGGCACGAGCCACACACGACATACAAGCATACTTAAAGTGGAATAGAAAATTATGTTAAGGTAATGAAGCATCAGGTGTTCCGTTACGAATTATCCCCAGTTATCCGTTTTCCTATGATACTGTCATATGCTAAATAACACATCAACTAAATTTACTACTAACGGACATTGTGCACTATCAAGCGGCACAAATACTTTTAGTTTTAACTTGTATTGTGGCCTGTTGTAAAGAGGCTTACTAACATATACATGTGTTATAGTTCTTGAGAATTGCTGTGTCTTGTTTCTCTGTCTTTCTGACTAATAAATATATGAAAATAAAGAAATGTATTAATATTCGACGTTTTGATATACTCGACGTAGCATTTTAAAGAAGAGAAAAATTCAATTTTAGTTTTGTTCGCAAACGATTTATTGCAGAAATACTACCAGTATACAGGGTGTAACAGAATAACTATTCCTAATTTTCAGAAATGATGGAGTACACTTAGAGAAACATTTTTTATTAATAAACTAGTGTCCGGAAATTTCTCGGTGCCAAGATATCACTAGATATTGTTAAAAACAATCTTAATCAAAACATCAAAGAGTAGTTAAGTTAAGGAACATTTTATTAGAAATAATAGCGCATTAAACTTTATAAAAATTGTTCGACCACTATTTTCGATACACAAGTTGTAACGATGTACAATCGACTGCCGAACAAAAAAGAAAAAAAAAGAAAGAAAAAAATTACCGGACATTAGTTTATTAATAAAAAATGTTTCTTTATGTGCCCTCTCTCATTTCTGAAAATTAGGAATAGTTATTCTGTTACACTCTGTATAACATACTTACAATAAAATAAAACGACTTTAGATTGTAGTTCTGTATTTAATATTTATTAATAATTTACGTTTTGATGTACTCAACGTACATCTTCATTAAGAAAAAATATTCAAATAACATAAATAATAACAAAACAAAACATAAGAGCAATTTACTAGGTAACAAATATAAGTAACTAGATTATGAAATTTATAAATTATTAATTAAAGGAAGCCAAATTTTTTTCTGTTAATAAATATATGTTTTTTTTAAATAAAACTGCTTTAGATTGTAGTTCTGTATTAATATTTATTAAAAATCGACGAATTCAAGGTACATCTTCATGATGAAGATTAATACAGAATTATAACCTAAAGCCGTTTTATTACATTTTATAATTTTAAAATTTATTTTAAAATAATGATTAACAATTTTTCAAATTCAGTTATTTTTATTACACTTTTCGTATCAGCTAACGCATTGGCATTTCAGCGTACATTTAGTAACGTGTAAGGTAAAATGAGAACGAAGTTAAAATGACGTGGGCATGGTAGTAGGCGTCGCGACGTTAGCATCGCTGGCATGATTTATGTACCGCATGCCTGTGAGCCCTGACCGCGCTAATGCCCCCGCAATACATCATAACATGCGCGCCCCGCACCACACAGAGACAGCACTGCTTACTACTCAAGTTGTCTACCTATGTAGCGTTATTCGGATCGGATTTACATTTAAAAAGATAATTATTTCTTGATGGTTTATTTCAAATTATTTGTATTTATTATACATAAATTTATTTACATACATGAGAGACACAACATATATTTACATTTTTTATGGTTTAACGATAACACTCAATAGTAATATCAACGACTTGAAAAAGACAAAAACTTTGTCAAAAGATCATCAAAATATTAACTGAGTGTTTAATTTTCTAATATTAATCCTTTGGCTGAACAAATATGTCAGTATTCAAATTTTACCATATATTAAACTAATACATAATTTGAAAATGAAAAATTCATTTTGCCTCGACCTGACTAATAATTACATTTTTCTCAAATGTATCATAATATTAATATTACGTTACCATATTTACTATGTAGAAAGAGGTCATTATGTTACTAATACAATAAAGACAGCACCAAACATAACTACAACGTCAAGCGTATTTAATCTGACATCTACGGTGTTTATATTGAAAAAACTTTTATGTCAAGAAAGTTAATTGACAGTTGTGTTGCTTATTTTTGCTTGAATTTTCATTTGATTATAGAAAAATATGTGAAAAAATGCTATAAATGCAATGTGTACTTCAGAAATTTTTACGTCTCCGACGGCTATATTAAAAATTATTAAGTCAAGTTAAGTTAATTTACATTTGATTATTGAAAATTGTATATTCGACCAAAGAAAAAAATAATTGTTTTTATGTTTTGTTTATTTACTATAAATATCATTTGTGTTTTTTTTTCTGATGAAAATGTACGTTGAATATGTCGAAACGTCAATCGTTAATAATTATTAATACAGAACTACAACCAAAAGTTTTCTTTTGCTTATATTCAAATTATAAAAAATATTTTTTTATTTAAAAGTTTGTATGACCTAGTTTTGAATATGTCGCCACTATGTATTCTTTCAACTTCCTTCTTGGACACTTTTACACCTATAAACTTTCCTAGCATGACTTTTCCACAGCGAGAAAATCCACTCTTTCGCAATTTCCCAAGTAGAAGCTGCTACATCCACCCATATCAGCATTTAACATAAAACGAAATTCGTCGCAGGTCTGGAATGCTGCCGTCCAGTTTCCCCGGCTATAATACACGCCGAGAACGTGGACAATGTCCGCTATGCGGGGGAACAAACACACTCACTCTTGTACTCCTCCCCCGTAATACAACTGCCATGCCATTTTAGCCAGTGGCGTGCGTCTGCACTTTTGCACTCCGACACTTGATTGGCGCACACTATTTATACGACTAGTTCGGTGCAGTTTGTTAACATTTGTGATAAAATGCCTTGTATTTTGGCGATGGCTAGTACCAGTTTACACTATTTCGAGTATTTTGAGAATGCTTGCAGCACAAAGAAAGCATGTGATACCGAGTATTTGCGAAATGGATTCTATAAAATGTATTTCAAGCTGATTTACAACCCAACTTTGTAATAATATTTTGGATTGTAACGCCATGAAAACTTATCTGGTTTTTTTAATTAATATTTGGTGGTGGCCGTGAAACGTATTTATTTTGCTGATATTAAACTTGTTTAAGTTAAAAGTATTTTTTAAAAATGCGGCAATTCTCTTTTGTGTTTTGTAAGATTTGTAACATTACAAGATATTTGGTTTTTTTTTATTATTATTATTTATTAAACACAGTAAAAAGTTATTTAGAACTCATCATATTAAAATTAAAAGGCGCTAGGATTTAGTATTATACTAATTTTTATTAATAGTCGACGTTTTGGCGTACTCTGCGTATATCATCATCAGGAAAAATGATACAAATGACATATACAGGAAATAAATAGAACATAGAAACATATTACTACAGGCAACAAAACATAAAAGCACTTTTTCATACACAAAAGAGATGGGAATACGGGCTTTATTTTTGCCAGTCTTTATACAGGGTATTTAGAGTCTTCTCTAATCCTTTTAGATAGTACACCTTAAAAGGAATCGATAAACCTTAAAACCGGCCTGATTTTGTAACGAAGTTGCTAAGTTTTAGCAACGTTGCTAACAACATTAGCTAATCATATTACCTGACACTAAATAAAAAATTAAAATGAGTACTGATATATTTGTTTTTATTGGTTATAATTGTTAGCAACGTTGCTAAAACTTAGCAACTTTGTTAGAGAATTAGGGATAACGCTTTAGTAAAAATCGTCTCAAAAGCGAGATTATAATTCTTTTATTTATTACATTAAACATTACAACAAGGTTTGAGCCTTGCACAGTACGCCGAGCAAAACTTTGTATACAACAACATGGTGGTAACTTCTAAAAATTTTTTATAGTGGACAATACTGATTAAGTAGTAGATTACTAGAGTTTAAAACAAATTAATCGTTTAATGTAAAAACTAAAATCATTATAATCTCGCTTATAAGGCGTTTTAAGGTTTATCAACTTTTTTTGAGGTGTACTATTACCCCCTAAATAATACAGAGAATACCGTAAACACACTGTAAAACTTTCATATTAATTATTAATACACAGTATCTATTTTGTTTCTGCAAATACATCAATTTATTTTAACTTACTAGATGAAAATTCTAACTAAACTGAAGGAAAACTAAATCAGTATTTTTTTTTCAATTTGTTGGTAATATATGAGAAGGATAAGTTTATAGAATTAAACTAGCATATACAACTTGTCAAATGTTAATGTATAACAGCACTTTTCTCTCACTCCAACATACTCATACACAGGTATACCAACTTATCCTAACTCACTGACGGCAATGCTAACTAAATATTTGATATTTCAGAAGTTTGCCATATTAAATGGCATAGCAGTACTACGCGTTTCTCTATATACCTTACATTACGTTTTGCAGTCGTATGTGTAGGTAATTTAGTGAATTGTTAATATTTGTCTTGTTCTTTTACTGCAGTAATATGTAAATTAAGATATGCGTCATCTTTTAAAATTTCTTGTTCTCTTTTAATATAACGCCTGCTGCTTTACTTTTGCTACACAATGAAGCTATTATAGTTATGCATATTATTAAGAATTCCATTTGCGTTTTATGTTAAAAATACTTTAATTAAATTTTTATTGCACTTTTCGCAAGACATTATTAGATAATGATTTCAAATTGGATGACAGTTTTTTTGAAACTTGTTACTGAACGTATTTAAATAAAAGATTGCCTATATTGTTAAACAGAATATTATATTATACTAGCATAATACTCATGCATCAGTACGGAATTCATTACTTTAAACCTATTTTAATGTATGTAAAAAAAATTTCAAACTTATTATATTAAAATAAAACGGCTTTAGGATTAAATTTTGTTTATAATTTAATTAAAAAAAATCTACTTTTCAATGTCCTTGACGTACATCATCATCAGGAAAAAATTATAAAAATGATATATTAAACAAATAAACAGAACACAGAAACAAGTTAGTAGGTAACAAAATAAATAACTAGATAATAAAATTTACAAATTTTAATTAAAGGAAGTTAAATTTTGTTGAAAATCAGTGTCTGGATTTTATCTTTTTCTTTATAAATTTCTATTGCTTCTCTTATCAATCTACTGTTAATAGTGATTAGTTTTGCAATTATTACAGTATCTTCGAATTATACATCATGAAGAATTTTTAACCCATGTTCTACAATAGCTGATTTGAATATTATTCCTCTTCAGTCTTCGGGTATATACATGTTGAATAAACAGATTGATAGATTGACACAACTTAAGAGGTCAATACATCTAAACCATTCAGATAAATCTACTATTGCACAAGATGCGTTAGAAAATCTTTATGATGTAAAATTTGAAGATATTGTAATAATTACAAGACGCAAAATTTCATGATCTAGTTACTTATTTTGTTACCTAGTAACTTGTTTTTATGTTCTGTTTATTTACTATAAATGTCATTTATATCATTTTTCCTGATGAAGATGTACGTTTAATACATCGAAACGTCAATTACTCATAAATATTAATACATAACTACAATCTAAAGCCGTTTTATTTTATTATAAGTATGTTATGCACTGGTAATATTTAAACACGGATATTTCTGCAATTAATTATTTGCAAAGAAAACTAAAATAGAATTTTTCTCTTCTTTTAAAATGCTTAATTTACAATTAAAATTTGCTCACTTAAATTGAGCACATCCTGTATAGTAGCAATTTAAAATAAAAGTAAAAATTTTATCTTTTATTAGCAAGATTATTTATTTTAATTTCTAGTTCTAGAAAAATCTGAATTGCAAGTTAATCATACATACATATTATTTTCAATTTTAATGAAACCAATGTTATTGCAAGATCTGCTCATTCATGCGGATCTGAAAAGATTCTAAGCATCTTTAATATTTTGCGAATAGTACACATGAATGCTATCATTATAAACACTAACTTCTACTTGAAACCAAAGCGAATGCTTAAATAGCTATAGCGTATGGAAGTTTTCAATTTTGCTCGCACAAAATTAAGTGCGTAATTAAAAATTTTATTGCGCGAAACTTCTATAAGGCCAACCAAAATTTTGTACGGTTTTTGTTTTGGAAAGTGAACCCTGCTTGCGGGAGTCTGTATCTTTTGTGTTCAGTCTTTACATATTTTTAACTTCTAAATGAACGCGTTAAAAAATTTAATGACTTAGCTGGGGGCTGAGGGTTGTATGAAGATTAAAAATTCATTGTTGTCTTAATTTTTTTTCTCGCATCGTTCGAGGAAACAGTTTACGATTTGAAGTTATTTCTCTGTTGGAGCGTAAAATTATTATTTATTCTTTTCTTTACGCTCGCTGTATTTGCTTGCTTGCAAAGATGTATAGAAGAACTATTTTGAAAATGTTTTTAGTGCAAATTTTAAGAGGTTGTAAATTCAAGATTACGTTTTTAAATGATGATACTTATGCAATAAAAGACGGGTCAGGACGATGTGTGAGGTTGCTGATATTGATTTTTTTTTATTTTGTTATAAAAATACGTGCCCTGTTTTGTTTTTATGAAACTTGAACGAATTTTAAATTTTTATTTTGTGTATGTATACAGTATCCCATGACGAGCTTAAGTTCTTTGTATTCTTTAAACTATATAATATTATGTCACGAAATTTGGTATATATATATATATATATATATATATATAATTAATATTATATATATATATATATATATATATAATAATAATATATATATATAATTAATATTATATATATATATATATATAATAATAATATATATATAATTAATATTATTATATATATATATATATATATATATATATATATATATATATGGGGTATTTCTATATGCTTATAGATACTACTACATTCCCACTCTATTGTTACTCCAAATAACTTTGACATTACATTATAAAACTAGTCGTTAACCTACATCAACAATACGATTTTAATTACCAATTAAACCAAAAAACAAACTAAAAATCTAAATCCGTTTGGGCACAATCCCAATGAGGATATGTTGAGATGTTGTTATCTCTGAGATACCCCGTTTGTTTCCTCTCTGCAGTGTGTGTATGTGTGGAGTTCAATTATTGGAACAATTGTGCTCGGCTGGATTGTTTGCAGTGTGTTAAACACCACGGCATTCCAACATCCCCCCTGCTCCTTTTCCACCCTTTCCTCCTCAACCCCGACACGGACTAATGTATGTAGGACGGAACGACGTCTGCCCATTTTCCTCGCCCGGAAAACGCGCTGCGCCGCGGCAATGGAACAGCGCTACTGCCGCACCCTGCTTGACCTAACCTAATCTGGGTCTTTTGTTGTCGCGTGAATTGAACAGATGGGGTGGGGGAAGGAGGGGATATTTGTGGAAGGGGTAATTCGATGGATAGATGGATGGATGAATGGATGAAGGAATTTGGAACAGTGATTTCCAAACTCGGCTTTAGGTCATTGAAGTATTTGGAAGATTATGGCTAAAGGTTTTAATTTACAGTGTTATTAATTAGTTTAACTAGTTAGGTTTAACTATCTTGAATGTATATCTGATAGACGTATACTCCAAAAAACATATATACATATATATATTTTTATATACTTGCATTGTCAATGATGCGGGTCGTTAGCCCACAGCCCACGCAAGGGACCTATAGCTTATAGTGGGTCAGTTCAGTGATACAAGGTTTTAATACCAGAAATAATATTTAAAGTAATTATTAATCTGAGTGCAGCACGAACTAGGGACCTTTGGAATTCGAGTCCAACACAGCAGATTTTTGACTATAATATTAAATTTTATTTTTATATAAGCTAATATATAAAAATTAATATCACATATTCTATATTCAAATTAATTTCTTTAAGAAAATTACATATAAAATAAATTTGATTATCTTATAAATTATCTTTGTCACGATATTTCAAAGAAATAATTATAGTATACTTATTGAATAATGTGCATACATAATTTAAAAATAATAATAAATTATTACAGAAAAACTTTCCTAGGGGAAACATATTTTTTTTTTTAACTTAGTTAATTTTAATGTAATAAGAAAGTTTTAGAATGAGTTTGTTCTAATTTATATATATGGTATAGAAATCTGATTTATAATATCTGGAGCAGTATTACGAATTTACTGAGGACCATAATAGACACGTTACATTAATGAATTCATAACATAAGACAAGTAATTTTGAATTTAATAAATGTAATTAATTTTCACAAAACAACGTCAAATTTAATTAAGTCAAAAGAACTTTTCGTCTTCGTCTCAAGATTAATTCAAAATTCATTATTTGAAAAATGTCTGTCAGAATTTTTCCCCAGAAGTTATTTGAAAAGTATTCACTTTTTTTTTTATTCTTAATTCGCTTTTGTTTTAAAACGCATTATTAAAGAAATTAGAGCGATTATAAAATTTTCTTTCATTTTGCGTTATTACTGTATTTTTGCATTTCTGGTTTTCAAATTGCGTTTCATTTAGAAATGAATTTTTAAATATGTTTGTAATAAACAGAATTACCAAATGTATTTTAAATAGAATTTAAAATTATTTTTTTTAAAATTTTGTATTTTATATGTATTTAATTAATTTAATTTAATATAGTTTTTTTTTTAATTGAAATTTGCAGATTATAAAACTTACAGCAATTTCAAGTATACGTATTTTTTTTTAATTCTATTAAAATTTATGTTGAATCATTAGTGATTATATTCTAATGTTGTAATTTACTTATCAAATTACCATAGAAACACAGTCAAGTTTAGTTTATTCGGCATCTTTAACAGCCGTATTAAAAGTCAATTTAAGTTAATTGACAGTTGCATTATTTATTTTCGCTTGAATTTGATTATTGAAATTGTGTGAAGAAGTACAAGAAACGCAATATACACCACTAGAATTGTTACAAATTGCATATTCGATCAAAGAAAAATTAATTCTCACAAATATAAATACTCGTAAAATATACATGTACATACTATTCTACAACTATTAGTGACAGATATTTGGTATTTATTTTTATTAATTTTTAATTTAGCTGCATTTGGAACGCTTGAAGAAAAAACTCTATGTCACTCACTCAAAGTAGAATGTTTTTTTCATGTTTTGTTCAGATTGCTTCAACTCGGCTACATCTCGACCGCAAATATCTAGATTCAATACAATAAAGATCGCTTTCTTGTCTTTGTAACATAATATATATATATATATAAACTGAAAAATTGTCGTATTTTATTTAACGAAAAAATCAGTGAAACTTTTTCAATAATTAATTACTGTAAAAAAATAAAAAAACTTTGTACAAATCCCTTAATGTAAAAGTTTTGATCCGATTCTAAACTAAGAAGAACCAAGAAAGAGCATGTCTTCAATTGAAACTAACCAACAACCAAATCTAACGTAACTTAATCTAATCTCACATACTTAGACGGGTAGGTAAGTTTTGTACAAAAGCGATCTTCTTCAAATGCACCTGGGTACACACACACACACACACACACACACACACATGATTTTGTTTTGTTTTTATTTTGTTTTAGTGTTTCTAGGTCGTCGGATTTTTTCTTTTTGTATTATTTGGATTTTTGAAAGTTTACACTGGTAGTTTTCCTCTTTCGTTGAAAATGTTTAATATAATATAAAATCGATAGTTTATTTTTATTTACTGTTTATCTGAAAAGAAAATTGAAGTTTATATTAAAATGTAATATTTCTTGTAAATAATGTGCTATATTAAATTTTAATATTGGTGTTTTCATATCGTACTGAAATATTGGAATAGATGTAATTTTATCTAATTTTTTACTACTATAACTGAAATGAAAAGATTTATAAAAATTGTACAAAAAATTCTTGTAGTGCCCACAAAAATTATGTAATAATATTGCCAACTTTTTGAGACAAAATATAATTTTTTTTATTTCTATTGTTTAGTATTTATGTGATAATGTCACAGTGGTCTATATATGAATTTACACATCTGCTGCTAATCTTGTTTTTATATTATTTTATCCATTGAAATATTTAATTTTATTCCATAATTTAATTTTTTTTTCTTACTTATATTATTTTACATTTTACAAAGCACGTTTTATAACATTTTCTCGTTTAAATAAGTTTTATTTTTATAAGGTTTAAAAAGGATTTTTATATTTTCTTTTACTCCCAGTGAGTTAAAAAATTTACATTTTTAATTGAAATTTGTTGTAAATATTTGTATATAAATGTAAACTTAAATAACTGGATAAGTTTCACTTTGCACTTATCTCTTGTTTTAAGAGAAATTAAATTAAAACTTATTTGTTTGTTAAGTTTTATTTAATTTTTTTATTTATCTTCTTACTACAGGTAATTATATTTACACAAATGCAATTTCGCTAAGAATTTAATGATATTTTTCCTAGTTTTGCTTCAAGCAATGTTTTTCTGATTAAAATGGTATATTTTGTATGTATTTTTTAAATAGTTATTCACTGCAATTTGAAATTACAATGTATTTAAATTTTATATATATATATATATACATATATATATATATATATATATATATATATATATATATATATAAAGCCTAATATAAAATTAAAATTGTTATAATAAGTTAAAAATGATTGAATATTATTTTTTATATTATTAAAAAATAATTGCAGATATATAGCTAAAAGCTAAACAAGCAGAGATTAGAAATTTTACAATTTTGTTTTATTTTATTGTGATGTTTTTTACCAACCATCATATCACATATGATAAAGGAGGTATTTTAATCATACCAAATTACACAAACTAATACCGGTTTTAAAACAATATGTCTGGAATAAGGGCAGAACTAAACAAATGAACTAACACACTTGTAAATGAATTTAGTATACTTTTCCATATAAATTATTATATATGGTAAATGTATTTGTAATAATATAAAATATGTAAATTTTGCATTTAAATAAACAAAGCAAGGAAACATAATCAAAGTTTCGCGATAACTCTTAAAGGATTAAAACCGATGAAAAGCGTATCGCCCAAGAAAATATCTTTCTATGTGTGAAGTTTAATTAAAACCAAGTTTATATTCAACAAACATAAAACGTCGAATGTGGTTACTTTAGTTTAAGCGTGCGACGTATGTCGTGTACGAAACTTCAAACATTTACATTTCAGTTAAGAAACAAGTACACACGCTTGCACACAACATTCATATGCATGTGTGTGTGTGTGTGTGAACTGAAAAGCATTTGAAAGTTACTATTTAACAAAACAACAACGCTTGTGCCTAAAATTCTCGGCGGCGTTAGAGATTAGCCGAATTTTAATTTATCTAAGCTGGAAGCTTATCTTTATATGGACCGTCGGATATAGCTTCATTTAAATTTACGATGCCAGTTGTACTACAAAACGTATAGTGCTCTGCTATAACTAGTAGCGAATGTTTTCAAATGACATCACTCTCACATTGTCTGTGCGTGTGTGTGTGTTTGTATTTCGGATTAAATTGAGAGCTAAAAGTGAGATTAGATATATGGAAATTGGTTTGTGCTGATTTTGAATTGGCATTAGAATTGTACATGAATTGCAAAGATTATTTTAATTACCACTGCAAAATTTGATTTTGTTATAAATTTGCAGCAGTGTTTTGTAGTATTTGTACTTGTATTACACTGTAAAAAATTGATATAAATGTACATATTCTGTGAATGTATTTTTTCAGAGAAAAATATAATATTACATCAATTATCATAGTAAAAATTACAAAATGCTGTTATTTTACTATTAATAGTTATGTAAAATTACATAAATTTATATTACATTTTTTACAGTGTAGTATTTGTAGTAATTTTGTTTATATTTGCAATCGTATCGTAAAATATAATTGTCAAATAAATATAAGTACAAATATTGCCGATAATTTTGTATATATATATATATATATATATATATATATATATATATATATATATATATATATATATATATATATAATTAAATACGTGTAAATAGGTGGCATATTTATGTCAAAGCAATTTTGTTTTTAGTTACTATGACTACAGTAGTTGTTACACATTTTTAATTTTTTTTTCTCATAAATTTATTTAATACGATGATAATGACGGTCGGTTCTGTGTTAATCACAGTATATTTTTAAGATTTTGCCAATCTTAAAAATAAACTACAAACAGTTCCTTTATTCCTTTTAAAACCGTTTACAGTAAAAAATAAACATTATATATTTAATCCTACTTTTGCTACCAACATATTTCTAATTCCTGCAAATCTTCTCTTGCAATTCCTGCCCCGGCATTTTGCAAAGCACATATGCTTCCTGCGATATCAGTCCCATTTCATTTCGCCCATCCGCCAATGTTTTCATCTACCGACGGCTGAATTGCGCGCGCTGAAAGCGTCATATAGCAGCATACGACGTAGCAGTCGTTCCTGCTGTATCCGGTACGAGCTGGAATAACACTAGCGCACGTTTAACCTCAAAATCCTGCATGCAGGTCGACGTCGCCCCGATCGCTTTGCGTCTTAAATGAGCTAGCCGTTTAGCAGTAGCGTCCGTTTGGCAGGAGTTTAGTGAAAATTGCTGCTCGATTACTCCCCGGCATGCTTTTGCACTACGGAAAGTGTCAGAAGTAGGATACGATTAGTGAGTGCAAAATGAAATGTGCGGATTTATTTTCTCGATTTAATGGGCAATAAAATTTTTATATTATTAATTTTAAATTTAATATAGTTGTTGTAAAAATTAATATGCATTTATTCTCAATATGTTCTACGTGAAAGAAATGATACTTTCTTATATTTTATTATTATTATTCTATAATACTATACATTTTAATTTGGAAAGTTTGAAGGCAATAAACGAAAATTATTGGTATGTACTACATCTTGATATTAATTACATGAATATAACAAAATTTATGTCATTTTTTATATATTATGTAGCTGATGATGGCCATGATTTAATGACCGGATTGTCTAAAAAATAAATATGAATTAATTAATTATATATTTATTAAATGATCCAGTATTGCCTTCAAACCTTTCCAATTAAAATTATAATCGAGAATCAGAAAAAAAATTCACAGGCAAATCATGTTTATTTCTCTACTTATCTGGTAGCTCTTTTGATTTATAAATATATAAATCTTATTTATATTGCTTTTTATTACTTGTAATAAGTAACTAAATTGATTGAATTTTGCTAGAAAGTCAGTAAAACAGTTAATATATTTTTTAATAATAATTTATAACATTATGAATTTTGCGTTACCAATTACTGTTACCGTGTACTGGTTACATTAAAAAGTGTTTAAAACTATATTTTCTGTCTATCAAATTTAATTATAAATTTAACTAGTGCTGGGCAAGCTACTCAATTAATATAGCTAAGTTACAGCTACAAACTATTCTTTAAAAAATTTAAAGCTACAGCTACTTTTTCCAAAAATAGCTTAAGCTACAGCTGTAAGCTACTATTAAAGCAGTTGTCAAATTTTAAGCTCCTTTGTAAATGATACAAACACCGTACTGAGAACTATACAGTTTTTCCTTTTAGTCAAAGTAATAATAAAAGCGACCATGTTAAGAAAAATAATGATTAAGTATAGAAAAGTAGCTGTAAACAACTGAATGTAGCTACAAACTACTACAAGTAGCCAGAAGCTACTAAAAGTAGCTGTAAACTACTGAAAGAATCTATAAGCTACTAAAAGTAGCTGAAGCTCCCTGCTACAGTTGAAGGTACAAGCTATAGTTACTTTTATTTTTTTTGTAGCTCAGCTACAGCTACCAACAAATGTTGTTAAGCTACTAAAGTAGCTAACTACTGCCCAGTTCTGATTTAAAACCTACTTAATTAGATAGCTCGGTCAGTTATTAATGCGTTTAACCAGAACACAAAATCTCCGGTCGTAACTATTTCTCATACATTGCGCTATCATCTCGCCAATTTCTCCCAGTCAAATAGCGTCCCGAAAATTTTTGTACTCACCCGACCATAATTGAGATAACACCAGTTTAGTGGGGAGGGGGGGTACCGGTTACGACTACCAAGCGAGAAACACATAAACACTTACTCGAGACACCATTGTGACTGAAATCCAGCAATCGCCCAGTAGAGGGACTACCACTCCCCCGTATGACATACCCGTATGAGATGCGATCCCATGCGATGGCTGCGATTTACCTCGTACGTGCAGCGTCACGACGCCTGCCCGTACTTGTTAGTCGTGTACCGAGTCATGTCACGTTACACTAATGTTATGTGCCACCACTACGGTTATACTCCCGGTTACAGTTTGCAAGCGCGGTGTGGTTATGTATGCACGCAGCGAACGAAATGTATTTGTTCCTAGGTTTCGGGGAATATATCTCTCGTCTGTTTAGCTGGGCGAGTCAGGAAAAATTTATGCTGATGTGTAAATGACGCAATACGAGCTAAGTTTTAATTTTACACGGATTTGTTTGGAAATTGGATGGTATTATTAGACTTGTTTTATTTGTAATGAATTTCCTTAAATTCCTGGAGATATACAGGGCGATTTATAATGATTGTACCATATCATATATAAATATAATTAACAATTGTAAAATTGTAAACACAATTGTAAAATATATATACATATATAATTATGTAACTTTACATAAAATTATAATTAACTTTTATTACATAATTTCAATAAAAATTTGGAAAATTACAGAAACATTATGTAATTTTATGTAGCATGTAAAAATAAGTAATATTATCTGTAACAACTACATTTTCCCATATGTCTGTATGCAAATTTGTTTTTTTTTCTGTAAATTTCCATAATTAATGAAGTAAAGTCATTTTACATATAATTTTATAGTAATTTTTAAAATAAAAATTTATGTAAATCAACAAAACTTTTTACAGAGTAAGAACATAGCTCTATCTAGTTACGCAACTACAAGAAATTAAAGTTCTGTTAGTGGCATAGTAAATTTACGAGTTTAATAACAAGTTACCCTAGAAAAACAAAATAAAATAGATGAATTGACATTCTGTGTGAGTTTTGCAACTATATTTTTTCTACAACTATACAATACGAAATTTTAGCAATAAGAAATAAGTAACTAGACAATAGGATTTTGGAACTTATTTATTACCTAATAACTTGTTTTTATGTTCTGTTATTTACTGTAATTTTATTTGTATCATTTATCCTGATGAAACGTCGATTTTAAATAAATGTTAAATGTTAATACAGAACTTTAACCTAAAGCAGTTTTATTTTAATACATATACTGAGTTCTGAAAGATTTTTTACTGTGTTAGTACGGTATTGGTTTTTTAACAATCGATATTTTTGTATTGGTAGTTTTTAATATGTAAACATCTACGTTTTGTGACAATTTTATTACCATTTGATAAATAGATACCTTTTTTTGTTATACTGATATGTTTATAATTGGACTTTTATACATACATTTTTTTTTCACGTATACACAACATAATATAATACGTAACTACCACTCATAATCGCATATCCTCAATTAACACTTCAAAACAATAAATAAAACCTCTAAAAAGACAAAAGAACATCAATTTTGTCCATCAGCATTGGGGCCCATCTGACAGTATAACGAAACATTATACGCTGTCATAATCAACCTTGTAGGTTAGTATAGTCACCTGGTATTATCAACCAGTATAATAACAGTGTCGCATCGTCATAACCCGGATTACGCAACATCGCTATAACCGGTGGCCATTTGCCGCCTTTGCCTGGTGTAGCTTATAACGACGCCGATCGCCACGACGCCCTGATATACTGAAATAGCCTCTCTCTCACTGCATAGGTCTCATCTTTATGACGGTCGTCAGTTTTATCTCGCTTGGCTATGAATGGCTCAAGCCAGGTGCGACGCCATTTTGTTGGTTGAGGGGGGCGAAAAAAAAACCCAAATGGGTATGAGAAATGGAAGGGTTTGGACGAAGGGTATTGTTGTATATATAGTTCAGTTGCCTGAAGTGGGTATAAAAATGTAATTGAATTTTGAATAAGATAATATGGGGGTTATCAGAAACTATATTGTTTTTATATTATATTTTTATAATATATAGTACGGTGCTGTAAAAAAATGGAATGATAACAAATATTTTGTGCAATTTTGTTTTTTATATCGGACTTTTTTTGTATATTTATGAATAATAGAAAATATGAATTTAAAATAGTGATTAAATTGTAACATAGATGAAAATCTGCTGATCCGTCTGTCATTGTATTAAATAAATGTATGCAAATAAAAATTTGTATAATAACATCTACTGTAGTCATGGTAACTAAAAACAAAACTGTCTTGACATAAATATGCTACCTATTTATAGAATTATATATAAAGTTTAAAGTAACAAAATACCCAAAGTTTATATACCATTTTAATTTATGAATTGATATACTAATTTATCTTGGATTGTTATACTTAAACCAAAATATTACCAAAACAACTCAATATGTCGACAATGACAGTTTCAAGTCTACACTTGGTAGAGAAAACAGTGCGATAATGTCACTTGTATTAGAAATCAACAAACATTAAATGAAATTAATACTAAAAATCTGGCATAGTTCATATTTTTTTCTAACTAACAATGAGAAGACGTTCGACCGGAGATTGTAAGTTCGATTCTCGCCACATTTAATATTTCGACTTTAAAAATATTTAACTTAAACTTGTAATTTTGCAAAATCACATATATATATATATATATATATATATATATATATATATATATATATATATATATATATATTATATATATCAAAATATTTAAGTTGTACAAAGCATTCTTAACTTAATCAGGTAGTTAATAAGGCAACTTGATTATCAGCTGTTTTCGAATCATCTTATTGATTGGCCAGTTAGCAACTTAACGAATTTGTTAGCTTACAAAGCTTTTAACAAAGCTTTGCGCAACCGAATTGATATATTAAAATTATTTTTATTTCTACATTGAAACTTTTACATGCTCACAAAAATTTTGTACAGTAAAATGCAAGCTTGCAACTTGGGGAAAATATATATAACCAATAAATTGGCACAATTTTATACGTTTTTCGTGCCACTAAAAATAATAATAAAAAAAATAGCATTGTTCCTTCTTCAAACACATTACCTCCGGAATATGTTAAATTTAGCCGGGACAGAAAAAACAAACCACTATTGATATACAAATTTTCCTTTTTTTTTATATCGCATCTCTACAAAATAGGTACACAACAAACAAGCGAGGTATATTTTATATCTAGCCCCCAACACATTGCCTGGCTAGAGTCTTTTTGCATAAAAGTATTCATAAAAGTGTAAACTATTTTTATAACGAAATTTCACGGCTATGCCGATAAACTTGGGCGAGAACGTGTACCTATGAAGCCACACCAAACAGAGATCCTATTTGTTTGGATCGTATCATATCATAAGAAAAGCAAACACAGTTTTTTTTCTCGGGCGATGTAGCCAAAAGACATTTGCTTACACACTCAATTCAATGCATCTCTGGCAAAGGACGCCGTGTTGCCCGGAGCTAATCAAACTAGGATTTAATACATCGTAAAAATGCCACAAGGTTTTCCATCTGGAAGGAAATGATGGCTGAAACATCAAAGGATTATAGTTGAAGGCGTGTCTACTAGGGTGAAAAATTTTAATGTTTTTTAGTCGTGTTTATATAACAAGGTAATGGTGTTCAATAGTAAAAAATATTCGAAATAAAATTATAAGAAACAGATATTATACTATAAAACGAGTAAAAATTATACACTAGATCATATTTTTATGTTATTGATATTAAAATATTCGCTATTTTTTTATTTTCTTACAAACGAATTAAGAATATTGAAAAATATTTTCTATAATACGAATGGCGTTAGCTGTGTAATGGAGTCAGAATTCTCTGAAGAGTAATAAGTTTGAAATACTACCAAACAAACGAAATAGCTGTAATTCAATAAATTTTATTTACCATTCGCTAGAATTTCAAATATATTTTTCCAAGATTAAATATTGAAATTGTAATATCCTATTGTTTCTTATATTATTATACTGGGAAGAAGAATGCTTTGTTTGAACTCTTTAGTCGTCAATCATGAACTACAGTATTTATCTCTATTGTACACACGTTTTCTGTGACGCCTTCTCTCTTTTATTGTGAGTCTATACAGAGCGTTTCGAAAAAAGGTATACACATTTTAAAAGAATATAAATTCGATGTTTATTAACATACATATATTCATACATAACACAATTACGCTATATACCCAAACAAACTTTTTTTACTATCACGAAATCAGTTTTCTCCAAACATCCCTATCTAGACAAGCAACTTTAGCTTCATCCACATTCATAATTCTTCTCATATATGCTTTTCTATTCCTACTACTTGGAAACTTTTTCTCACGCAAATCACTCTCTCAATCATACTACCGTTTACTCATCGAACATTCATGCAAATGTATACTTTCAAAATCATTTACATATATTCTTTTAACCAAACGTTCATTTGACATACGCTCAAGATGTCCGAACCATCTTAACTGACTAACACGGCAATTTTTGCTACAATATTTTTCAATTTCATACTCATCATACACTAATCTATATCGTACCCGATTTCTTTTATATTTACACCACACACCTCACGTAAAAAGTCATTTCCACAGCATATGCTTATTTATTAACATATATCTACAATTTTACAATTCATACAAAAAAAAATCTGTTATGATCATCATTGTACCGATCGTCATATTTTTGTCTCTACTGTAACATTTTGATGATCACCGAATGAAAATCCCATGATGATTTTATATTTTTGCCAGGTTCAGGCGGCAGGGCCGGTTAAAACAAAGAATTTACGAGACACTCGGGCCTGTTTTATATCCTTGCACGTATTATTCGTGCTGCATATTTACAGCGTATCGTTCGTTCGCGGTTTGTTTTTTCAGTGCCTACTTTGATGCTTTATCGATAGATCCATAGTCTGATTTTGTCTCAGTATTGATTGTATGAACTATAAAATATAATAAAATATTTCATTATTTTATTTTTTTTAGTAAATATTATTTATTATATAATTTAAATTAATATTAATAGAAATGACTGATTTTGTCTCAGTATTGATTGTGCGAACTATAAAAGATAATAAAATATTTCATTATTTTTTTTTTTTTAGTAAATATTATTATACAATTTAAATTAATATTAATAGAAATAAAAGTAAGATAATGTTCCGAAAGTAATGTTGGATACAAATTACCTTGAATTGCGTTCAATATTATTGCATTAGTTGTCTTTGGACACTGATTTAAGCACCTGACAAGCTCCTAGAGAGCGATACACGTTTCTATTGTTAAACTGGCTGACTGAGTAACTTGTGAAATTTTAGAAAAAAATAAAATCTCAATATTTTGAGTATTTTTATATTATTAATCAGTTTTGAAATATTGATGTTGCATAAAAATTATGGGTATTTCAGAGTTTCTGTTGCTGTATTTGAAGGATTTTTTGTTTGTAGTTAAATAAGATATAAACTAGATATATGGAAAATGTGATGTATATAGCACGTAATACATAAATATGGTTTATAGTTTATCAGAAGTTTATGCTTAATCAATATGTTCGCAGCCAATGAAACTCGAAAATTTTTATAGGTTTTTTTTTTTAGATGAAATAGAAATATATTTGTATTATAATGAATTTTTTACGATCAGTTTACAAGTTTATTATCAAACATTTCAGTCGAAGGTGATGATTTGCAATTAATATTCTTCATAAATCTTTAACTTATTTAAAGGTAGTAAAAATCTTTCAGAACTCATTATATTAGAATAAAACTGCTTTAAGATGAAGCTCTGAATTAATATTTATTTAAAATCAACATTTCGACGAAACTCAACGTCCGAATTTATCAGGATAAATGATATTATTTATCCTGATGAAGACAACCGTTGAGTTTTGTCGATTTTAAATAAATATAAATACAGAACTTTAACTTATAGCGGTTTTATTTTTTTATTTAAAGGTATTATCAAAGCGATGACACTAAGAGTTTTAACAAATATTTTAATTTTTATTTAATCGCAGAGAAGTAATATATAATTGGAAAATTTAATTAATATGGAAAAATATATTGGTTTCGTCGAGATTCGAACCTTAAACCTTTTGCTTTCGCGGAAATTGTCCTAAACACTAGGTTACGAGCCCACGACGAAACAAACAAATATTTCGAAAAAATTATGTGACAAAAATTGCTAAACAAGTTATAATTAACAACTTTAATTTTCTGAACATTTTTCGGTACAGCTAAATAATTTTTTATAATTTTTCATATTTTTATGAATCATGTATATTTCTGTAAATAGGTGGCATGTTTATGTCAAGAGAGTTTTGTTTTTAGTTAGTATAACTACAATAGTTGTTGCTATACAAATTTTTCTATTTCGTAAATTGATTTAATACGATGACGGTTGGTTCTGTGGTGGCCACAGCAGATTTTTTATATAATATTATATTGAAATACAAATCAGCAAGAAGTTTTGACAAAAACATTTATTATTTTGTTATCAGTTCCGCATGATTGCTCGTAGAAAGCGTGTCCGCGAAAATAAACCGTTACTCTCGTCTCGTCTTCTTTTCACCATCCTTTCATTTCTTTCTGACTTTTTCTCCTTTCCTTCCCCTAACGTATTTCATAGGTTGCGATTCTATGTCTCTTTATTTTTGCTTATCGCTGCCGTCTCATATTTATCGCTATACCGGCTGTTCTCTTTTGTAAATAGGGCCTAAGGCATTTGTTCTCGGTTTCTTATTGGCTACTTTTTTGTTTTTTTTTTGTTGTCTCTCTCTTTCTCTTCTGCCTTTTTCTTTTATCTATTTTGGCTTTTTTAATAGGTGCCATTTGTTTTTTGACTGCTGCGCTGAACACCATAAATAAAATGGAGTTGTAAAAATGAAATCATATTTTATCTGGATATTACTTATGAAATGAAAGTGGTTTTCCTGGGAACCGTGACGGTTTTTTTTTTACCTCAAACAAATTTTGGCTGAAACATTGATATTATGGTATGCTCTTACATAATGACTATTTTATTCATTTTTTTATAAATGTTCTAATTTAAATTTTAATAGAATTAAAACTTGCTTATATAATTAAAATATATGCAAACGTAGATTACTACAGTTTCGAATAATTAAAAAATTTTAGTTTTTAGGTTGTCTGTTAATCTTATAATCTATTTTGTATATTTTTATGGAAATCTGCAACTTTTGATTTCAATTAAATTATTATAATTATTGAACGCTTGAAGAAAAAATCGTATACGTCACTCGAAATAGAAAGATCTTTTTGTGTTTCGCACAGATTGCTTAACCTCGGCTACAAATATCTGGGTTCAACACAATAATCATTGCTTTCTAGTCGGCGTGACATAATATATTATTATTTGTAATATTTTTAAACACGACTAAATAATAATTTTTGTATAATTTTTTTAATATTTTTATAATACAAATATAATTTTGTAACTGAACGTAAATTTATTTAATACGATGACGGGGTTGGTTCTGTTGTGACAACAACAGATTTTTTTTGAACATATTGTCAATAATAAAATTAATAAATTTGACTTATACAAATAAAACATATAAATAAAATTTTATATTTGTACGTGTCTTACATATTGTATTATTAACTTGATTTTTAATATGCATTTTTATATGTTTTACTTAATTAATTTACAATATCTTGTTAAATTTTGTCTGTTTCTATAAGCAAAACAATTATTGAAATTTTTTTTCACGTTATGACACAGAATACTTATAGCTATCTCTTTCTAACTCATTTGCTTTATGACCTTAACAAAAAATTCAAACAATTGAAGTTTGACCAATCAGGATTAAGCGTCTTATTAACAGGTATTGGCGATGTACGAAAAAATATTTAGTTTACTAAACATGGTTGATTTCTGTGATGCTTTACCGTGAAGTGTGCGTGGATTTTAATAAAAATATTGTGTAAATTTGGTGTTTTGGTGTTTAAGAATGTTGTTGAACAAATTCGAATAAGTGTTTGTGCATAAAATGGACAGGATATTAGCCAAGAAATATCGAATAAAGGTAGATAGAAATAAGTTGATATTTTTATTAGGTTATTTCTTGTCCAGAATTGATTTTGATCTTTACAAATATAGTGTGTTGTTGCTATTTTCGGCTAAAATTTACAGTCACCAAATGTGTTTACTTAAAACTTTACATACTGTTACTTTTGCACATTTCATGAATATAATCGCAAAATTTTAATGCAGAAATGATATTTACAATTAGTGATAGGCATAATCAAATGATATCATTCGAATGACGATAGGAATAAATATAATAATATATTAATTTTAAAACGCGTTTTTACAATATTTTTAGCTTTGGCATTTTCAGATTAAAAACAATAATTTCTAGAATTTTTATTAGAACTCATAAATTACACGGATTAGTTTTTGCTTATTATCATTAGTTAAGAGGATTATAAATAAAAAAATTCATTTTTTGTTTTTTTTTGTAAATGTACAAATATTTCCGGTTCAAAAAATTTATTAATTCGTTAAAACGTAGACTAAAATATATTTTAATAACACATGCATGTGTAAAGCAAAAGTATTAAGGTTTTTTTTTTTTTGACTTTTGCTAGATAATCTAAATTTATTATATAATAAATAAATATTTTGTATTTTTAAAATATGTAACAATTTATCATCATTTTTCGTTTTTCTAAAACATATTAAACCAAGATAAAAATGTTTTGAATTTGACATAACAGATATAGGTAACACTGTTTTTTTTTTACAAGAGGCGCTGAATACTTGCTGATACACTATTTGGTAACTACGAGCAAATTCAAATTTGACATTCAAATTTAATATTTATTTTCTGATTTATTATAAATAATTTTGTTTTGAAACATATATATTGAAAGAAATTTAAAAAATGTGCAATGACCCCTCACATTTGAAGTACAAAAATAAATTTAAAATTTGATGGTAACACCGTTTTGGAAGGTAGAATATTAGAGAGAATCAGTAGAACAACTATAAAATTTAGATTTTGAACATTGAAACACATCTATATTAAGAATAAATTAATTATGGAATAATAATAAGTTTGATAGGCGCTTTTACTATTTTTGATATTATAAACTTATATTTTATTATATATTAACTTTTGAGAAATTATCAGGAGATATAGGTCAATAAAATATTTAAAAAAACTACTTTTTTTTTACTGCTACTACTTCCGTTGCTCTATGATATAATTACAATGTAATAACAAACAAAAAATAATCTAATAGAAATACAAAATTATAAAAAAAAAAACAATTTTACAAACAATTCGTAAAAGGCTTTAAGGATTAAGTTCTGTATAAATATGACATTTTTCACTCAAAATAACCTCCTTAAGGGGGGAAATACATGTAAAAAAATTTTTTTTCGATTTTGCTGATATAATTGCTTATACATCGAAGATTTATCCAGAAAAATATCTAACCAATCAGAAATGTATTTACCGAAAAAAAGGCATTTTTCTACCTACGCTTTGGTAGCCGCTTTGGCTAACCGACGACTTTAAGGGGGGAGATACATGTAAAAACAAATTTTTTTTGATTTTTTTTTTAAATAAATTAATTGCTTATACATCGAAGATTTATCCAGCAAAATATCTAACCGATCAGAAATGTATTTACTGAGAAAAAGGCATTTTTCTACCTGCGCCTCGGTAGCCGCTTTGGCTAACGGGCGATTTTAAATAAGTTTTTTTCGAATCTTTTTTTTACAAATGGCGGGCGTGATAAGTCGAGCAATTTTCATACAAATGAGTTGAAACTTTGTGTGTTTAAAAGGAAATAGAATTTTATTCTATATGAAATTCTGATATAACGAAAATATTAACATTAAATTATTTTTAGGGGTGTCTAAAGTAAAAAAAAAATGCTGAAAATTTGACCTTTTTTTTCACAATGAGTTAAAATGATAAAATATAAGTTTTTTTTGTAGTTTTCGTAATTCACATAGAACAAAATATATCAGAGAATCATGTTCAGTAACTAAAAATAAAAAAAAATTTTTTTTCCGGCTCCAGGAATTCCCGCCAATCGACCGGGCAAAGCGAACGCGACATCAATTAAGATTGGTTTCAAGATCACCCAGAGGTCACAGAAAATTAAAGAAATTCATAAGTGTAGTTGATTATATGTCACATAGAATAAAAGAAACTACAGCATTGTAGCTTGTTTCATTCAGCCAAAAAAAAATTCTAGAAAACCTTATTTTTTTAGGTCGTTACATGTATTTCCCCCCTTAACAAACTGATAAAGTTTGAAACATCTTGTATATAGAAAAACAATATAATTATTGTCATTTATTTAAGATTAATTTCGTTAAAATATCGAGAATAAATATTTAAAAAAATAGGTAAAAAAAAAGTCAATACTTATTCTGTAAGAAACTTTTTGAGAAATCCGGCAAATTGTTAGTGTAGTTTGTTTTATTAAAAGATAAAGTGCACTTTCAAATTTGATTTTTGCGAATCATGTGTATGTGTACGAAGACCAAAGTCAAGTAAAGACAAAAGGAACTGACAACTAAAATAGATTGTCTTATTGTTCAAACACAAATACGCAAGAGAATTTTCTACAACTTGCCAAAGTGAACTCAGATCTTTATCAGGTTACGTTCATATTGTTTTTTTCTCTTTGTTATATTTTTTTGTCATCGTATAATATTGTTTCAATTCGGTTACTGGAAAATTAATATTAAATATTACTAATTAAATTATTTCTTTAGATATTTCATATATAAATTTTCTGAATATATTGCATATTCGTATATTAAAAAAAAAACACTTTTTATAAAATTATATATATATATATATATATATATATATATATATAATTCCTAAAAATACATTGTATACAATAAAACATATTTTTCATAAAATAGTAAAAAATCTTTTAGAACTCATTATATAAAATAAAACTGCTTTACATTTAAGTTCTGTTTTAAAATTTATTTGTAAAAAACTGATACAAATGACATTACAGTAATGACAGTAATGATTCAAAAAAAGAAAGAATTTTTTGTTATGACATTGTTTTTATATATTCTTTCAATATTTCGTCTTAAAATCGTAAATTCTATTACAACCAGTAAAACAAAATGTTCATTTAGATCAATTCATTTTCTCCGATCATACTAATACATAACAGTCTCTGCTAGTGTCGTGTATCTAAATAGTAATAGCACAGAGTATATCTAACAGCGATATTATTAAATTCGTAATAGCTGAAGCATATACATGCAGTTAAAGCCCGTGATAGAAGCCGGCCAGGTATGTATATATAGTATACATAAGCAAATATTGCTGAAGCAGACAGCCAAGGGTAAACTAAGTCTTGTTGTGTCCTGTAACTGAATATTGCAACGCGGAATTCGTTAACGCAATAATATGACAGGCGAGCTGGGTAGCCACGTCAGCTGGTCTTTATGCAAAAGCATTCGGTGCGCATGCGTGTTTTCGTGGAAACGCAAACTGTCTAATATAATTCCCAGATTCCCACCGTCTTAAGATGCAAATTGTGACCTTTAAAGGACAACGATGAAGAAGATTGGGACTGAAATGGAGAGAGATGTTTTGGTATGCTTGGTAGATGTTAGTTGTGTGGTGGATTAAAGTTGCATCATACTAGTGATATGCAGTGATTTGAGGCTGTCTGAAAGGGGGGGACTAGAATTAATTTGAATTTTGCAAGAACTGTAGGTAAATGTTATATAATATAACATTCTTTCGATATTTTTTTTATATAATATTTTTAGATATATTGGTTGATATTACAAGCTCGATTTTTAGGTGTATTAGTTCATTTGTTTAGTCCTGCTCTTATGACAGTTACGCTGTCTTAAAACCAATATTAGTTAAAACCAATTTTAAAACAGAGTTTGTAATACGGGCCATTGTATACCGGGTGTCTACTTTTTTTTTGTTACATAGGGAATACAATGCTAAAATTTTCATTTGGTGATAAATTTTCCCCTAATTATTATAGAACAAAAGTACAAATACAAAAGTTGTTTAGAATTCAAAAATGCATCAAATGATGCCAAATTTATCAATATAGGATGTTCCGATCAAGAATTAGAAGCAAATTAAAATTTCCATTTTTGCGCTCTTTACATCAAAGTGCCATGGAAATTAAACAAATAATTTCATTTCTTCTGGAGTTTGAGTTTGACAGATCGTATTTATTTTATTGTTACGTTCTGTATTATTATTATTATTATTATTATTATTATTATTATTATTGAAAATAATGAATAAACTTAATGTAAATGAAAAGCTATTAAGTATAAAAAGTATTAAGTATTTATTATTTATTACAATGAAAGGGTATTTTACTCGGCTGTACACTACGTACTAGCTGTGGTTTTAAATTGTGAATGTCTCCATTATAATTTTAAGTAATTGTTTAATTTATTTATTAACTTCAAGTTATAAAAACAATACATTTGAATTAGATGACTGGCATTATGCCTAATATATTTATTATAATAATTTAAACTTATCCCTGAGGATGCTGTAAGTTGTGCAGTGAAACGTCGGATAAGAGTTTAATAAATAGTAAATAGCTGAACTCCGTAAAACTTTCTTTATTTATTACAATATTCAATATACCTATAAAACAGAAAAATTCATGAATACAAGATATAGGAGAACAAAAACGAAACTAACAATTTAAATTAAATGTTCAAATAAATCGCCATTAACTGCCAAACAATAACCTAATCTGTTATAAAATTCGTGACGTACAGAGCTTAATTGTGTTTGTGTTATATTATTGCACTCTTCAACAATGGCATTTTTCAAATCAACAAGATTTTTGATATGTCGTTTATAAATTTTCTCCTTCAAATATGGCCATAAAAAGAAATCGCACGGTGCTAAATCGGGCGATCTAGCTGGCCAATTAATTGGACCACCTCTACCAATCCATGAATTTGGAAAACATTGATCCAAATATAATTTAATGTTGCAGCTGCAATGTGCCGGACATCCGTCTTGTTGATACCAGACAACATTATCTTGAGTTGCACACTCTTCTAACTGCGGACCAATATGATTTTGCAACATATCCAAATATTTTTCGTTGTTTAAATTATTTTCAATAAAAAATGGCCCAATTATACACCTGCCAAAAATTCCAGCCCATACATTAACTTTTTCTGGATATTGGGTACGTGTTGCTACCATTAAATGAGGATTTGTTTGGCTCCATATTCTAAAGTTTTGTGTATTAGGTTCGCCGTGTAAAGTAAACGTAGACTCGTCAGTAAAACAAATAGATTTCAAGAAGTTTCTGTCTAAATTGGATTTTTCCATAATAATGTTACTAAATTCGCTTCTAGCCATTTTATCCGCTTCAAATATCTCTTGGTGCGTGGAATATTTATAAGAATGATATTTTTCATTTTTTAGTACCTTATGTATTGTTGAAGGATGCAAATTTAATTCAGCACCAAGTTGACGCACACTAACATTTGGGTTTTCCGTTACACACAAAAGTATATTCAATGTATTTTCTTTAATTGCATTTTGATTTAAATTCTCCTCCTGATCTTCTGCGTTGATTTTTCTACAATTTTTACAACGTTTTAACACACTTCCAGTTTCTTCGAATTGTTTAATTATCCTACGAATAGTCATAGCGGAAGGTATGGGACGGTTTTCAAAGAAAGCGCTGAATAAATCTCTTACTCGTCGTATCGAATTTCCAGTAAAATACCATTTTACGCACTGAACTTTTTCATTTACCTTAAGTTTATTCATTATTTTCAATAATAATGATAATAATACAGAACGTAACAATAAAATAAATACGATCTGTCAAACTCAAACTCCAGAAGAAATGAAATTATTTGTTTAATTTCCATGGCACTTTGATGTAAAGAGCGCAAAAATGGAAATTTTAATTTGCTTCTAATTCTTGATCGGAACATCCTATATTGATAAATTTAGCATCATTTGATGCATTTTTGAATTCTAAACAACTTTTGTATTTGTACTTTTGTTCTATAATAATTAGGGGAAAATTTATCACCAAATGAAAATTTTAGCATTGTATTCCCTATGTAACAAAAAAAAAGTAGACACCCGGTATATGTTTTTCAGACAAACTGTATATATATATATAGTGCAAAAGATATAATGGCTGGAAGATATGTGAATAGGAAAATCAATGATGGGTTTGGCAGCCAACGTGTTAATAAAAGATCAACAACTCATTTGATATTTACCAAGCTTTCGGCACCAATTTGTGCCTTCTTCAAGGGTTGTCTGTAACAACCAAGTATTTTATTAAACAATTGAATGTGTACAAAGTATTATTATTATTATAACAAGAGCACTAAGAATATGTAATCAATGAATAAATAAAAATTACGGTTTGCATTTGTTAACATTTAATTAATTCTTATGATTGATATAATTCTATAAATATGTGGCATATTTGTGTCAAGATAATTTTATTTTCAATTACCATGATTTATTCCATAAATTTATTTATTTTATGGTGACTACAGCAGATGTTTTTCTTACAATTTGATGTTTGTGATAGTCTAGTCTCAAAAGCCACAGTTTTTTTTTCGATACAAATTTTACTTTAGATACATAAATAACTATTTCATTTCAAATATAAAAAACCATCAAATTTGAAAAAAAAAAACCTCAGTAAAGTATTCTAATTTAAATTTATAGGAAAACATTAAACGAAAAATATAGATTTATTTGCGATTTATTCAGCGAAGCATCGAAAAATTATATGACACAATGCTTTTACATGTCTTCACATTTTTATAATATATATTTCTCCATCATAAAAAAAAATACCTTCATAAAACATATTTTATAGCAACTAATGTTTGTATCATAAATATCGTCGTAAATTCTCGTAAAAAATACACCAGGCCATTTTTCTATCATCGACACCCGTAAGATTAATATGCATCATCACTTTTGACTACCGCGACAAAAAATATAATCGTCAGTAATCTATTACCGTTTTCCCTGTACTCCGGTAAAAAATTACAGTGAAAACGTCACACTTATCAGTCGTGGCGTGTTTTTTTTTTTATTATTTTTTCATTTGAATAGGGGTGCGAAAATATTGCCGCCCCAGAAAAAAATGATTTAATGGCGTTATGAAGACGCGTTTTAATTGTTCTTTTTCAATTCGTAGAATTTTTTTAATATTTCGTTGTCTTTTATTTGCCGACAATTTATTACTGTGATTCAGCCAGCTATGTTTAATTTTTCGAAATAATTTTGTTGTTTCTGCTGCTCGAGAATGAATGCGGGGGGGGGGGGCAATTGTAAAAATGTGCGGAGTAAAATAGAAAAGTTTAAATTTTTTTCTCGGTTGTGAAACTATAGTTTGCTAGTTTGCTATTGTTGGTTGCAAATAGGAAATTTTTCAACTGGAATATTTAAAATTTATGGGTTGTTCCTATTGTTTTGCAAAACCGTGTACGAAATTCTACTAATTTGTTTGGGGACAGAGTTTCGTATATTTTGTATCTCATGTTGAGTTATTATAATGTTTGAATGTTAATGTAAAATAAAATAAAAAATAAAATACATGGATATATGTGTGAAATTAAAAAAAAAAATTGGAAAAATCGGTGTTAGTCAGTTAAAATGAGTCGGTCATCTTGAGCGAATGTCTAATGAACGTTTGGTTAAAAGAATTTTAAAGGTGCTTGTCTGAATAGGGATGTTTGGATGAAACTAATTTCGAGATAGTGGAAAGAGTTTATGTCACACTCTTTTGGATAAATGGCGTTATTGTGTGTATATGTATATATTAGGTTTAATGCTACAATATTTTTCTAGTATATTAAAGAACTCTCAGGAAATGCATAGGTATCAAACACGAAATGCTGGAAATTTTATATTTGAATCCAGAAATTACAAACGAACACAAAACTCTATATTCTTTAGCGCAGTGGTAAAATACACCTTACCAAAAAAAATGTTGTTGCAAGTTGTGCAATTATAAAATTTTTTGTAGAGAGTTAGGAGACTCAGATATTTAAATTATTTATTTTAGTTAAGATTATATATTTCTTGTATAGATGTCATGTGTTTACATATTGGTTTATACATAAGTATATCTCCTTTTAAGTTTTTTATTTTTATAATTAATTATATTATTATTATAATTATATTTTTTGCAATTTTTTAATTAAAACACAGTTATAAATATGATTTTAAACATGATTTTTTGTTTAATAACTACAGACAACTTATTACTTATATTGCATTAAAATCTTTTTATTTATTAGTATGTAAATATTGCCAATATCAGTAGATCTTAATTACGAATGTATAAATATCGGATACAATTTGAAAATACCGAATATATTGAAACACAATTCGATAATCAATTCACAATAATATTATGCGAGATTTAGTGCTGGTTGTATTGTATACGACCTCAATACTAATCAAAATAGTAAATTTCGTAAATTTAAATGCAATTATCACATGAAAATTAATCGGATTAAATTTTAATAAATTTGTAATTAAATTATAAAAGCTGTAAATGCGAATATTACGATAACTGAATATTTATATACATTAAATAGAAAATTTGTCGTTGTGTATTTATAATATTGCCAGTTTTAATTACAAATTCTGTGTATAAGATAATTATTATAACATACGTATTTTCTGATTGAAATTCGCAAAACGAAAATTAACAAATTATTGAATACTGATATTTTTAAGTGAAATGTTTATACATACGGGGGTAAATGTATTAATAACTGAAAACTATTTTCATGTTACAATTTAAAACATAATTTTTCATATTTTTATGTTATATGGTATAATTCTGCAAATAGGCATATTTATGTTTTGTTTTTAGTTACTATGACTATAGTTGTTATGCAAATTTATTTAATTTATTTACACTCGGTTTTTTTTTGTGGCCACAGCAGATTTTTTATTTTTTAATAAAACATATATATACAGTATATTTTTTGAAACTGTCTGAAAATATATAATTCAGTATATTTATTTTTACATTTTTACATTATTATAACAATCCGTTCAGCTGAATTTGCTCTACACGTGTCCACACACTGATAGACGGACATCACGCTAAAATCAGTTCATTCGTGTTACTATAAACCTAATTTGTAATATCGATATATCAAATTTAGTGTGATTACAATATTCTCCTTATTATATGTGATATGATGGCCGGTAAAAGTAATTGTGTTGTAATTAAGAAACTGCAAATAATATAACAAAATTCTTAATAATAGTACAATTTATACTAAAATATCTAAAAATAATCTAAATAATTTTTATCTCTAATTTTGTAAATAAATTTTTAATTTTTATGTATTACTTGGACACAACTAAGAGAATTAAAGACCTATATATATTTTTTATATATTACTAATTATCAAAAATTCAATATTAATAAGTCATTCTGTATATACATACACATGGGTTAAGCAATTTTAATTCAAAGTGAAAATTAACTAAAACCTTTTAATAATAATATAACAATATATCAGCAGGTAATTTGAAATTTTAGTACCTCGCAAAATATAATATTATTACAATTTATACAGACTTATTCGAGAGGAAATGTATTCATACGAGTGGTGTAACATATTCAAAAGCCGGTCGGTATCGGTTCATATTACTGGTAAACAGTGTTACTATAACCGGTAAAGTGGTCTCTGGCTGCTGTAATTGCTGGTAAATGAAAATTTTACGTGGAACCAGTGGCTATTTTCCAAGTATAAATTATGTTATAAATATGCATATAACACAACTAAATGTTTCGCAATAATATTATTTCCAAAGTATTACTTAATTTTTACTGAACATTTATAGTAATATGGATAGAATGTTTGTTTATATATATATATATATATATATATATATATATATATATATATATTATTTATTAAGAAGATTAATTATGTAATCGGATTTGTCTTGACTGGATAACAATGGTTAATATATATACAGGATATCCAAGGACAAGCTTAGTCTATCCGTATTTCAAGCGGATCAACCCAAATTTGAGTAACCGAATTGCACACCGGTCAACCGCTGAATGAACCAAACGGATTATCGGTTTATAAGGGTCTTGAACCCTTACGCAGGTAGTTTTTGCAGTGTGCGTTCGTTTATTCTATAGCATATTCATCCGCCACTGTTGGCTTAGAGTAGGTTAGGTTATAGGTTTTAGGAAAATTTGCTTGAAAAGATTTGCAGGCGTTTGTGGTACGTTCTAGAAACGAAATATATTTGATTCTACCTGATCTTAGGTTGAAATCTTAATCCCTTAATCTGTTTATGAGCAATGTGCAATTGGGCTATGCAAAATTTCGGTAAGGGATTAAAACCCTAAAGCCGTGTGCAATTGGTATGTATCCATTTCAAAAACTATAGAAAATAATGTTAAAAAACTTAGTATATGTTGGTATTTTGATATGCATGCTTAGTTCAAGTAAAATATTGGCAATAAGATGCCACTTCTGGTTTGACCGGAAATCGGCCCTAACTTTCTTATATATTTATATTTTATTATCGAATTTAGAAGTACATTTAATTTAATTAATTTAATTTCTTCTTGTTAATTATGTTGTTACCTAGTAACTTTTTCTATGTTCTGTTTATTTATTATATATGTGATAATAATATACGTAGAGTATATCGAAAAGTTGATTTTTAATTAAAATTTATACAAAACCTAATCCTAGCCTTGTTATTTTAATTCAGAAGAATTTATTTATAACCATTCAAATTAATAAAATTAAATAATCAAATAACTTAATAAAGAAAAAACAAAAAAAAAGTTCAACAACGTTGGCACCTCCACCAAATTGCGCAATATAATCATATTCTTTCTATCGCTAAATCATTTATTTGCCACAATTTGTGAACGAATATGGGCAAATTTTTGTGTTGATAACGTGGTAATAACCGACCTATGAACACTGCTATTACCAGGTGTCGTCGCGTCTGGTTCCTGCCATGTACCTGCAATTGCGCATGCGTTCTATCTCATATTTTATAGACTGACTGGATGAATATACATACATATGTGGTTGTTAGTTAATTGTATTACCGTAAATGGAAAGTTTAATGATTTTTAAATTGAATAATGTTTTTGTACAATAAAATAATAAAAATAAATTGAAAATTGATTAGAAATAGCAGTAAAATTTTATTATAAAAAAGTTATTGAAAAATGTTTCAAATAAGAGTTGTTAGTTATAACTTGTTTAGCAACTATTAGTAAATAATTATTTTCGAAATATTCGTAAAACACATGAAAGTAACATCAGTAAATTATTACATTCGTTTGGCAAATATTTACCAAAAGTTGATCAAATTGAAATATTCACCTCTAAAACTTAAATATGAAATTTTATAACAATCCGTTTAGCTGAATTTGCTCTGCACGTCAGTTAAATCTCATCATCACGTTAATTCAAAATATTTGAAGTAATATCCACGTCATAACCTACCAAGTACATCGCGTATACATTTTATTTTACAAAACGGCTTTCAATGCCAAACAATTAAGATATTTAAATGAAATTTTAACCTGAATTCTCTGCGTCTACACCGTACAAAATTTAATTCCATTAAATATAGTTTCATGAGTTGTTTAAATTATTCAAATATAGCGCACGGGCTGCTTTTTCCATACGCGCTACATCCTCTTTTAAACTCCCATCTTTATTTAGCGTTATTCTTTCTTTTTGGAGCGAATGACACGGCAGCTATTTATAATATTGTTTCGTACAATTGGAATGCTAAATGAGTGTTTTCATGTAGATTAGCATATTTATAATATTAATAAATTTCTTTATTCCCGTTTTCGGGAAAAAGAGAGGAAGCTGTTTGGATACCCCCCTCCCGAAAGAGAAGAAAATGGGAGTGCAGCCTGCCTCTCTACGACCAGAAAACAAAGGCATAATTAAATTTCTCTCTTGGCGATGGAATATTAAATTTAATTGAGTTCTTCTTTGCTTGTGCCTCTCTCCGGTTTTGTGTATCTGTGTATATCTGTTTGGTTACGAGCGAGAAGGCGGATTGCTTCCAGCATGAAGATGAAGCAAAGTGAAATAACGATGCAGTTGTACCCGACCACAAAATGATTCGAATGAATGGGTTGTTTACGTTTGTGAAATGGGAACAACTGTGAACAAGATTAACATTAGCATTGAGCCTACGTTCCGTACGATTTTTTTTCCAACTCATTCCTCTAGTTCTCTATGTAAATATGGACTGCTTTTGGTAATGATAATGAAATTTGCATTAATATTGTCGACGATTGTGTTAATTTTTACTAGATTTACTTTGTGCTTTAATTAAATGATAATTAGTTGTATAATTAAATAAATTAATAAAAGTAAACGGCTTTAGGTTGAGTTGCGTATTAATATTTATTAATAATCGACTTATCGACGAAGTCAACACTATGAGAAAGCAAAACATGTTGGTCGCAATAATTTTTATTTTCAGAAATTTAAACTATAACATTCAAAAATTTATCACTAATTAATATTATTCTGATATATGTAACTGAAATTATACATATATGGAAATTATATATTAATAATAAATTTTTTGTTGTAGGTATGTCGTCTACTTTTCTTGCACAAAATCAAGTTCATAACGTAAGTAATAAAACAACTTCTACAAAACATAACAATTTTTTTAAACTTGTAAGGTAACCTAAACAAAATTGAAATATTTATTTTTTAATATGGCAAAGTAGATACTAAATTTACTTAAAATTTATAAGAAAAAAATAAAACTAAATATTTTTTATTAAGGGTTTTGTGCAGTCAATACTGATTCTTAATACAGAATACAAATACAGAAACTGTTAAAATTTGATACACCCGTTATAAATCACCCTGTATATCTAATAATTTATTTTAAATAAGTAAATAAT
This sequence comes from Clivina fossor, assembly GCA_963966155.1. NCBI lineage: Eukaryota > Metazoa > Arthropoda > Insecta > Coleoptera > Carabidae > Clivina > Clivina fossor. Next base: position 16,717,522 of record OZ014557.1, read on the forward strand.
TTATTTAGTCTAACAATAGTTCTGTTTATATTTTTAAACTCTGCGTACCCAATTTCATTTAATAGAAAATTTCATACAACCTTAATTTTATACAGATTTTAAGTTCTGAGCGAACTCCACAAAAAAAAATAATGTTTAAAAATTCATACACAATTTACACATTTACCAAATCAGTGTATATCGTATTTCGTACGTAATTCTTTTGTTTTTTCCGTCTCGCGACACAAATTACATCTCGCATCCACTCAGATACAAAAAAAATCTCGATCCAAAAACACATTTGATTCCCGGTAACCAAATTACATCAATCAGGGCAGATTTTTTCATTCCACCTCCCTTGCCAAACAAAAAAAAAAAAAATAAAAAAGCGGTATTGTTCAGGCCATGTAGCCAATTGAATTATTAAAATGTACGATGACACAATCGTAATAGAATATTTTAAAACTAGGCAGATGGAAATTGCACGATGCTGCAAATGGAAATATCGGAAAGGGGGCTACTCGTATATATCGGTGTTTTTCCGCGAATATATTTTCGAGTCAATTAGCATTTTTAACTTCGAACAAATTTGCACGGCTTTTTTAATGGTTAGACCAGTTTTATATGATGGTCGTAAATGTCTAGTTTCGTTAATTATTTATTTTTATTGGTCCTATTGAAAGGATTGATAAATTTTTAATTAATTTATTAACAGTTTTACGGTTTTTTTATTTTTTTTTAATTAATATTCATTTTAATATTGAACACGAATTTCATGAATAAAATGAAATTAGTTTTCAAATTTTTAACCAATGTATTTTATTGTAGTATAAATTTGTTGGCAAGAGAATTTAGTTGAGATATAATAAAATAGTTGACATCTCAGATTTATTGGTTATTTAAAAGTTTATGGCTTATTGCCGCCCTCCGCGAAGTTTGTACCCATTTTTTAGTTATTACAACTAGTTTATATTTGTTCATTTGTGTACAAAGATTCAGGAATTAATTATTGTTTTATAAAATTAAAAATAATTAAAATAAAACAATTATAGGGAATAGTTTACATTTACAGTAAATAAATAGAAAATAGAAACAAGTTATTAGGTAAGAAAATATATAACTAGATCATAAAATTTATAAATTTTTAATTAAAGGAAGCCAAATTTTATTTAAATCATTGCCTTTATAAATTTCTATTGCTATTCTTAACAATCTACTGTTAATATCTTGAAAACGATAACATCAATCACTGTGAAGGTACTGAGTTAAACAAAATTTGGTCTTTATTAACTAAAAATCTATAAATTTTATGATCTAGCTACTTATTTGTTACCTAGTAACTAGTAACGCATTTGTATGAATTTTTTCTAATGAAGACGGACGTTGAGTTTGTCGAAACGTCGATTATAAATAAATATTAATACAGAACCAGAACCTAAGAAGGTAGTTTCATTTTAATATGAGTTTTGAAAGTTTTTTTACTATGTTAGTATAGGATATTAATATTACAAATTGGCAATTATTAACTTATTTAAGACACTCTTTCATTTAGTAAACAACCATTTTTAATACCATATTGTATATAATATACTACTATAATATTTTAATTACCAATTATATTAATAATAAATCCACAGATCTTAACCGCGTAATTACATATTTTAAACCAATTTATACACATACACACACATTAACGTTCAAAAGCATAAACTTCCACACTTAACATTCTAAAAGCTTCATCCACCTTTACAAACGCATCGCCTGTGGCGCAATACCAACCATCCAAGTCCCGCCACACAGAACCAGGAGCCAAATAGTCCAGTTAACCCTTCATCCAGTCGGGTGGTCGTGCAGTCGACATTCAACGGGCACAAAATACGAAATAACGGACGGAATAGAAACAGCAACGGGGTTGACAACAACCCCTGGCGAGCCGCGGCAAACACACGATGCGGTATGCCACAATACACCCCCCTCCCACCCTCCATCTTATTTGTATGTAAATCCCACACGAAACCACGCCGGAGCAACGTAGATCGTTCTCGGCTTGGGCTTATTACAGATTCATAGAGAAATGTGTATATGTACACACCACAGATATAGGGATATTTGTGAGAGAGTAGGCGGGGGGTATTGTGTTGAGTTCTTAATAAGCCACTGTATGTAACCCATGATTGGATAATGAAGAGCTATCTAGGTGGAGATATGATATGTTGAAAAATAATGAAAAACGTTTGAGGAAAAGATTGTGTTAATAGTAATTGATTTAATTTTTGAAATATTCATATGAAAAGGTTGATCTTTTTTTTTATTTTATTGAAATACGTATACCTAAGATATATTTTCGGTTTTTAAGTGTTTTAGTAATTTTGTTTAGTCCTGCTCTTCTGACAGTTAAGTTGCGTTAAAACCATGCATACATAATCATAACATGTACCCAAAAGAGTGTGGCACAAATTCTGTTCACTATCCCAGACAAGCAACTTTAGCTTCATCCACATTCATGATACCTCACTTAAACTTTCAAAATCAATCATATATATTCTTTTAACCAAACGTCCATTAGAAATTCCATTAACTGACTACACTAATATTTAAAATACATAATTTTTCAAATTTTTTTAAATAATAAAATTGGTATAGGTAATTTATCGTAATAAAAATGAAATATATATACTAATTTAATATTCTAGGTTTACTAACAAATTTTTTTATGAAACATAAAATTGATATTGAAACATTTACTTTATGTAATTTAAAATCATTTATTTATTCATTTTGATGGGATATATAAAAAAAAATACTTTGCTAATGAAAAATGTGCTGTAGGCTGTAATTTATATTTATATTTTTAACATATATTTTTTTTAAGTATTTTTGTTAACAAAATGGAAATAAAAATATTTTATTTTATCGTAAAAAATGCTAAAAAAATTCGGTAATGTTACTATGAAAATGTATGTAATATTTTATAGCATTATATATATATGTATTAAAATATTTTATTCTAGAACCATTAGATATTATACTAAAATTTTAATTTTTTACTGATGATAAGGGATACCAAATTTGATATATCAAGATTTTTACAGATAAGAACGAATTAGGCTTATATTAACACAAATCCACTGTTTTTAGCATAATTTCCGTCTGTGGACACGTGTAAAGCAAATTCGGCTGAACGAATTATTATAAAATTTCATATTTAAACTTCGGAAATAAATTTGCATGGGAGATATTATTTTATACTTTTTAGTCCGTATTAAAAATGTGGTATATTAATTTTTTTTATTTAAATAATTATTTAGTTTACAGATATATAGTCTTACTACCATATCATATTTGGATGTAAAATAAAAGAATGTTGAAAGTCGTTTTATTTAACAGATTTGCTTCGAAAGCAATTTTAGTAAAATGGGTAATTTATTTTGATTAAAAATTTATTTATTAAAATTGGTAAAAATAATAGCGCCAATATATTATACTGTACTATACGAGTCAAACATTTTAATTACTAAAATTGCCAAATGTTTTTAGGTTATTTAATAGCTATAAATTACAATTTATAGTATTACTTCGAAAATAAATAAAAAATATTTATTTATATTTGCAAATAGCATATTGATTGTATTCCAATAATAATTCAACGGGGCAAATTTATAATTTTAGCTGACAGACAAAAAAGATCGTTATACATATTTTGAAATATGACCGCAAATGAATTTAGCGACATGTATATGAGATGAAAAATTTGATTAAAAACAATGTCATAGAAAATCGAACCAAAAAAAAAAGCAATGCAGTTAGAGAAGCCAAACTATCTCCCGTAAATATTTTACCGAGAAAATATTTTTCACACTAGCAAGAGGGAAGCCACTCTTTCCCAACAAAAGCATCGCAAAATTGCTTTATAAACATTATTATCCTCTCTTTTATGCGTACCTTTCCAATTCATCTTCTCTTTATCTATTTAAAACACGCGCGCAACTAGAAAAAAAATTACCCGGCATCCCACGCGCGACGAGAGAGACAGACAACGATGGATCACCCATTCTGTTTTTTTTTTGTCTTTTTCTACCCCCTTCAAAATTATCCACATTTTTCTTTTAGCTTTCATTTCTCTCCCTTGTTATTTTTACCGTCTTTCTGTTTTTTATTTTCACTATCGCGTCCTTTCTTTCTTCTTTCAAACATACGTACAACATGACAAATATAAAGTGAGATCATGGTAGGCTTTGGACTGTAGTAGGGGGAAGAAACTGGGTTAAACTGTAGATGAAATAGAAAGGCGAGGGGTGGGAGGGGTAGCTTTGGGGTCGAATTGGTTAGGAAAAAAAAACGGGTCTTTCTCACAGTTCAAGTCTCGAATATAATAGCTTTGTGTCGTAACATGACTATATGTCATTTACCATAACACTCGTAACTCATATGACATACAGTATGCTTCATTTTTTAAATTCTATTGTCAATTTTGGAATATTTCACTTTTAACATTTCAATTATAAAATAATTTATAATGCGCGAATTTTCATTTTGCTACAAGTTGTATATCATATTTTTAATTTCAAAAAAAGCTTTTTAGATTATATTATTGTGCGTTATTTTATATTGTTTTTTCTCATTTGATTGATTAGCATCCTATTTCATAAGCAATATGAGTAAACATTGCAAAAACTCATTGTATTAAAATAAAAACTGTTTTAGGATTAGATTCTGTTTAAATATTTTATAAATAATACTCCTACATCATTTATGTTAATTTAAAAATGTATGTTATTACTCCAACAATGTTACAAAACTAAACTAATTTTACTTAATTATGGAAAATTACTGACTGAACTTATGTAAATTTACTAAACGAGACTTTACTAAAAGAAACTGTAATATTACGTACATATGTACTTTTCCATCCCGTTGGTAATATCTTATTACATAATATTTGTAATAGTTCTAATATTATGTATTGTTAAATAATTATGTTATTAAATTACAGCAGTTGAGTAATTATACATAGTGTCTCAAGGTTTGTAAGTAAAATTACATAGTTTTTTTTAAAGTGTAATTCAAACTACGCAGTTAAAAATTTCTAATTAAAAAAAAAGATAAAAATTCAGTACGTGCAACATAAAGAATCTCGAATCCACCAAAAAAAAATTCAAACTTTCAACAAAGTATTCTATATAAACTATATATAAAATTTTGTTTCTCAAAGTCCATGGCAAAGATACGAAAGAGAAATAAGTTTTTCTTTAGGGCAAAGACGAGCAAAAAGGGAACTGCTATGCGAAGCTATATTATTCATTCACGGACGAGCTGTAGCGGTATTAGATTTGTTCCGCTTTAGAGTTGCACGGGTCCGGTTAGCGGAACAGGATATTTGGTCATAAAATCGGTTCGACGAAACCGAGACGACCTTCTCTGGCCGAATCGCTTTTACTTGAGACGAACACGAATCAAATGCGGATGGTTTGAAGTTTATTAAAATGGACGTTTATTGCAATCGGTAATGTCTGAAGTCTATTCATTTTGCAAAGGAATTAATATTGTTAAAACATAATGGGATTAAAATAAAACAGTTTTAGGTTGTAGTTCTGTATTAATATTTATTAATAATTGACACACTCAACGTACTCAACGTACATCTTCATCAGGAAAAATAATGCTGAACTACAACTGGCACCTGTTTTATTTTAATATAATGAGTTTTGAAATATTTTTTACTACATAATGAGATGTTTACGAGAAACACAAGAGATTATTTCTGGACTATTTCGTTTAATAGTCATCACTCGATTTCATAAAGCAGTAATTTTGTTTCTAAACAAAAAAAGATTAAATTTTTCTGATTAAGTCGCGAAGATAATATTTTAAACATAGTATAATATCTTTCAGAACTTATTATATTAAAATAAAACTGCTTTAGGTATTAGTTCTGTAGTAATATTTATATAATTAAAGACGTTTCGATGTAATTATTTATAGGAAAAATTATACAAATGACATTTATAGTAAATAAACAGAACATAGATATACAAGTTACTAGGTAACAAAATAAGTAACCAGATTATAAAATTTATAAATTATTAATTAATCCAAATTTTATTTCAAATAAAAATTCTTAGATCCAGTTAGAAATTTCATTGCAATATACATAGAAAGATTTCTTACGAAATCTACGTATTTTTATTTTAACGAACGATTATTTTTAACAAAAATGTTTCAGAATACATTTAATAACATTAACAATAACATTTAATTACTGTATAATTATTTGTTTGAAATTCAAAAAAAATTCTGACGCGAATAATACACATAATCAATGTTTATAATTAATTTTTTTCTAATATCAGAATTGAAACATTTAAGTATTTTTCATATTTCTTATTATAAAACAGACAGTAAATCTAGAAAAATCAACTGACTTCGTTCAATCAAACGAAATTTCATTCAGTATGTGTTTGATTTGGTATGTGACTTTCTGACAATATAAGGAAGCAGAAGAAAAAAAACACGTTCATTCCGCCCGTTGAAGAATAGAGGGAAGAAGGCGCAGAATAAGAAGAAAACGTAACGGATTTACGGTGATTGGAAAAAGCGAAGAAAAATCGAGGAATGGACAAAACGATTCGTTCACACATCTTGCTCACTTAACGTTCCGTTTTCCCTTCGACTGAACTCTTCCATACCTCGATAATGAAACTGACTTGAATCACGCACTACTCCAATTTTGCCCTCACTGCTGCGCGAGCTCGTATATATGTGTTTTCTCTTCGGGTTATAGTAAGTTGACTAGACTAAAACTTAAATGGTTTGGTGTGACCGAACCAAGAAACTTATTGCCGTAGACAACTGCTTTCTTTATTTCTGATTTTATGAGGTTTTTTCTTTCTTTCTTTTTCCTCTCTTTTACTTTTCATTCACTGTTAGTTTTGTCGAAGTTTGCTTTATTTCAAGTTAGTTATTTTATTTTTATCATACTAGGTTGTTATGTTTATAGAAAGATTCTTCTTGTTATTGTTTCAGAAAATTGAAATAAAATTGACGATATTAAATATTATATAATTATTTTTTGTTACTTTATTTATCTTTTAGTGTCCACATAAATTACATAACTTTACTAAAATACAAGTACAATGTTGCAAATTTTTCTAAAAAAAATAATTATGGCTACATTTTTTATCCAAATTGGGACAAATTTTTACAAATTATTTGTTTAGTACTCGCACAAAATTTATATATATATATATATATATATATATATATATATATATATATATATATATGTATATATATATATATATATAATGTTAAGTTTTAACTAAATCAGGCGGTATAACTTTTGAAATAGTTTGTTGTGACGTAGCAGCCACTTTATATGAAATTCTATTTGAGAAATAATTATCCTATAAGCCTCTTCATACATGCCAAGAATTTATAAATCCGTATGCACAACTCGCAACTGTATACATATAAGCATCTGCGAGTTATGGAGGACAAAATTTAGTCAAACTTATAGTGAACTTGGCAAAATGACGAATATTTCCCGTAACCAACCTAACGTACATATATACACTGGCACGAAGTAATTAGTAATGCACACTCAACTTCGACTAAAGAACCGGGCGAGCGACAACCGCGAAGAGTCTGCAGTAACACGCGCAAATGTTTGCATCCATTATTAACTTACTTGACCAATTTCCATTGTGCACAACTTTCATAGTAATTGAATCAGTAGTGCGAGTCCCAAATATGAGATTGTAGTGTAAATAGCTAGGTAATGGTTTTGGCCGGGGGGAGGAGAGTGTTGATAACTTAGGAGTTTTCAACGGGCATGTCCGAGATGTACGGTAAGGGGGAGGTTAGACATATTCGCATCTTTCATGAGAAGCCCCGTTAAGTGCAAAGTTTTGATAAGGTATTGAGGGAAGATACGATAATGAAAGGGTTACTGCAATAGTTTCGACGTGTTTTTGATGCAATAGTGTACTAAGTAGATTAATGTTATTATTTTTGTACTATATTGATTATTTATATTGGATAATGAAGCATACTGCATGTGTACACTGTAAAAAATTTATCTAATTTATCTAATTTATATAATTTTACATGTTTTCTAAAGGTATTTTTTTATTAAAAAATGTAATATTTTATTTTTAGTGTTTAAACCTATGTAAAATTACATAAATTTAAGTTATATTTTTTTACAGTGTGCGTACATAGGTGGTTAACATGGAAAATAGTATAATATTAAAAGAAAAACAGTTTTAGATTAAAGTTCTGTATTAATATTTATATGAAATCGCTTTATCATTATAAATGATGTAAATGACATTACAGTAAACAACAGAACATAGAAACAAGTTACTAAGTAACAAATAAGTAACTATATCATACAATTTATATATTTTTAATTAATGGAAGTCTAATTTTATTTAACTCAGTGCCTCTTCACAGTGATTGTTGTTATCCTTTTTTTTTATAAATTTCTATTGCTTCTCTTATCAATCACTGTATAATCACATTGCATTTCTTGCACTTCTTCACACATAACTTTAATTTATTTTTTATGAAAAGGTTCCTAAAGCTTCCTTAATAAGATCCCGTTTACAAATTGTAAATATTTGATTTCATTCTTGATATACGGACCTTCAAAAATGTTGCCAATTTCAAACAAAAAAAATGGTGAAATACGTCAAAAACAATTGAACTAAAGTAAAATTTTGTTAGTGTATCATATGTAAAATTAACTTCTAAATTCAATAATATAATAAAATATGAGGTATTCTATTTAAAATAAGAAAGTTAAGGTCGATTTCCGGTCAAACCTGAAGTGGTATTTTATTGCTAATATTTTATTTGAATTGGATAGATCGTCCACGGCATTCAAACCTAAAAAATTATATAAATTCAATGGATACCGGCTGTGAAAACCTGAAGATTACTAATAACATTCTCTGTTATAAAGTTGCTTCTTTTTTTAATTGAAAAATACCATTTAAAATGTAAAAACCGCAATGAATCGTCGAAATACAAGACAAATACAAGCTCTAACGATAGCCGAAAAGACAATATTTCACCTTTCCTCATTATATGATGACTACGGCAGTAGACAGTGAGGAATTTCTCGAACAAATGGCATAGTTTTTGTAGTTGGCCTGGTGGTGCACACCAGTCCTTCAGCACAAGATGTCGCCCCCCCCCCCCTTTCGACAAAAAAGCCCCGGCCCCGAAGCGGTAAGAAGTTTTGCTCCGGGGAAAGCCAATGAGAACGCATGCTGTTACAGGCTGATATATTGGTGAAACTCGAGCCAAAAAGACGCTACGACGAGACGAACTCGGCCAAAACCAAGACGAATCTAACCCGTTTGACTTATGGCTTAGACGCTAATTAATGGTTAGCGACCGATGAATTCTGCCAGACGAATGAGAGGAGATATTAAAACCATTTTATAGAAAAGTTTAATTTTCAGTTTTTCTTATATTATTATATTATTCTTGATATAATTAAAGTCATCTGTATTTTGCTGTTTCGTTGTTTATTGCAACGGCATATATATATATATATATAGTAATTTAATCAAAATTTTGATTTAGATATAGTGCAAATAACAGAATCTCCGAAATTTAATTAAATTTTTAAACCAACGGTCATATCGCATATGATAAGAGATATTGTAATCATATCAAATTTTATATTTTAAGATTTTTACAGATAAGCACGAATTAGGCGTATAATAACACGAATCAACTATTTTTAGCGTGATGCACGTCTATGTCGATCGATTTACAGACACGTGTAGAGCAAATTTGTCTGAACGTATTATAACAAAATTTTATATTTAATCTTTCGTAAAATTAATTTACAAAATGTATTGTGGAAATAACTAAAATTATTACTATATATAGACAAATTCTTTTATACGTCGATCTGTAACTAACAATTTAATGTTGTTTTTTTGAATGTTTATCGGTAACTAAATTAAAATAATTTAGTTTTCGACTAAACTGAATTTATAAAAATGCAGCTTAAACAAAAATCGAATGCAATCGAACTTTGAACGACAACTAAAATGCTGACCAAACTGACAAAGTTCCGAAAATGTTAAATATCAAATATCAATGTCTGTTCCAGATATAATGGTCAATAAAAATTACAGTTAATTTTAGTAACCATAGAAACAAAACTACCAGAGATTTTTTACCACGCATAATAGCCTCAGAGGCAACACCAAACATGAATACGTTTACCCATCCTCGAGAGCTTGTGTCGCGTACGCGTGAATTATAAAACAATTTCAAAACAGATTAGTCCGTTAATTACCGGGCAAATAGCCCGGCGACCATCAAATTTGATTAAATTTGTAAAAGTTGTGAAGCGTTAAATTACGTTGCATGATCAACAACACTCGCATCTCGCAACCACCAGCCCCCCAATATCTCCCCTTCCACAAACAAGTGAGATGCCAACATATCTATTCCGGAGAAATTTCATTTATTTCATTCTAGTTGCGAAACTGACATTTACCACATTGCCTCTTGCTTTTCGCCAACCAAAAAAAATAAATAAAAATAAATTACAAACTGCAATTTATGAATCACATGCGAGAATTACCATAAATATCGTTTTGTATTAAGCGCACGTAGTTAAAATTAAATGATTTTACAGGCCCGCGAACATTGGAACGCGGAAATTATCATTTGGACACTGGCTGAGCTATCGAACTGAACCGCAATTTCGGTTATAGCTATTAATGAAAATATTCTATATCGATTAGATTGTCCTGTTAATTTGAATTAATTGTAACAGCTTCGTAAAGTGTTTAAAAGCTTGTAATTGTATTTTATTTTAAATTTGTGTATTTTATTATATTAAAAATCTGCTGTGGCCACCACCAAACCGACCAAATTTTGTATAACAACATATTTACAGAATTATATATATTAGGGTGTCCGTAAAAAAAAATTTCCAGTAAGGCTAAAATCGATAATTTTACATCGAGAAACCATCAGAAATAATATTTTTTCTTGTTTTAACGAAAGTAACAGGTTCCTCTACACAACTGAAATTTTTGGAAAACACGTATTAATACATAAACGATATATGTATTTACACGCGTTTTTTGAAAATTTCAGTTGTTTAGAGGAACCTCTTACTTTCATAAAATCAAGCAAAAAATATTAGTTCTGATGTTTTTCGATGTAAAATTATCGATTTAAGCCTTACTGGAAATTTTTTTTTAAGAGCTAGGACTAAAATGAACTAAAACACCTAGAAACCTAGCTTGTAATACCAGCCATAGTGATCTACGTTTTAGTAATACAAGAAATTTTGTCAAAGTTCTTGTTTTAGTAACACAAGAAATTTTGTCAAAATTTTATTAAATACCATACTTGGTATACGATTTTTTCGTTTTAATTTGCAGATTTATGTACGGCTTTCAAATTTCTATTACATTACACATATACTAAAATCGGCCACCAAAAATTGTTTCTCACTATCCTTTTTCCAATAAAGGAAACTCATATTAACACCAAATTCTTCGCCCGATCCCATCTTGGTTCCGTTAGAACCTAACCTATATTATATCAAATACTTGTGCGAGAGCATTATTAAATTTGCTATGCGTCTATTTATATTCGTGTGCGGGCCTTGCTCGTTGGTTGGGAATGCGACCGGGGTGGCTACACCGTTTTCCACCCCGGAATACCAGCTGAATCACCGTGCCAATGTTGCTGCCATTGACTCTTAGTGGGTTTACCCCCCTCCCCCGCCTCCGGAAAATCCGGGTGCGTCCTTGTGTTGAATACAAACGTTTACACGACAAAATCATGCGTGAATTTGTAAATTTGGTGCGTAACTAGGACGCGAAATCTAGATATCGCCAATTTGTTTTTTTTTTTTCGCTTCGTTTTAGCGTTTGCGAGAGTGGAATTTTTGCTGTTTTGTGGTTGTATATATTTTGCGAGTATGTTATTATTATTAAAATATTTTTTGCTTGCAAAAAATATTTCTATGAAAAATGCTGTTACATAAGTTAGATCTAAAATAAAACCGCGTTAGGTTAAAGTTCTGTATTAATCTTTATTAGTAATCGACGTTTCGACGAACTCAACGTCCGTCTTGCAACATAGAAAACAAGTTATTAGGTAACAAATAAGTAACTAGACCATAAAAATATTATTATAATTTTTAATTAATGGAAGTCAATTTTTTTTTAAATCAGTGCTTGCACAGTGATTGATGTTATCTTTTTTTCTTTTTTATTTTATATAATGAGTACTGAAAGATTTTTATGTTAAATTAGATCTGTTTAAATTAGAAATTATTTAAAATAAAAGTCACTAGATAATTTTAAAATAAAATATTTTTTTTATTTATTAATAATTCACAGTTATTCTTTTATAAACAAGAAACACACTTCTTGGAAATACATTTTATTTTGAAAATTACATACATTAAATAAACACCATTTTGCTTGTAGAAAGTTATTCGAATTTTAAATTATCTAACCACTTCTGGGCCACTGTATTTAAGGGATCTAACCGCTCTTGAACGAGCAAAACTTAATTTTTCTAATATTGTACAAATTTATTAGAAAAAAAAATTAATATCATTTGATTGCAGTTTATATCAATAAAATATAATACATTCATGTGAAAAGCATATTAATATATCATTTCTCCAACAACACATCGGTAATAATAACTATTAAAAAAATCACTCAGTGTTTTGTGATAAAATCCAGAGACCTATGTTTAAAAATTAAATTCTAGTTACATGAACAAAGCTATTTACGTTAGTGCGCGATTTTTATATCTTATAATATACGACATAATGACGGCTAAACTTAAAACCATATAAGCTACGACAGAAAGCTTTGCTTCCGTGTGTGAAAAAAAATTGTCGTGCAATATATATAGAGTATACGAATTTGCATTTTCGCATTTGGCATCACGTAAACTAGATGATATTAAATATTTATTCAAATTAATTTCAGAAAATTACATCACGCTAGGCCGTGGCCGCGACAGTCAACTGTTTTCTTTTTCTTTTCTTTTTTTTTTTTCTCTTTTTGTTGAATCGTACTGGTGTTGGGGTACGTTTATGTTACAGCTTTATTTCTACGAAAAGCGTGACTTGTCTGTCAAAGTTTATTTATTTGATTTTATTTTACTTTTTTTCTTTCCATTCTTTTTTTTCAGAAGGTTGAAATTTAAATTTGTTTTGTCGGTCTTTCTTATCTTACCAATATTTAGAAAGCAAATTTATTTTCGCCGTTTGTTGTTGACGTCGAGATTTTTTTGATTTTTTTTTTTTGCTACGTTCAAAAATATTTTGTTGTTTTTAATTTTGTCGGTTTGTATTACCTCAAAAACTAACGATAATTATAAAAATTGATTAATTTTATTTTAAAAAAATTATGTACAAATTGAAGATACTGTAATAATTGCAAGACCCCTTGATATTAACAGCAGATTGATAAGAGAAGCAATTGAAATTTATAAGGAAAAAGACAACAACAAGCTTCCATTAATTGAGAATCTATAAAATTTTATAATCTAGTCTCTTATTTGTTACCTAGTTTTTGGCTTGACATAAATAAATGCTATTTATTTACAAAATAACATAAAAATATGAAAAATTATAAAAAAAAATATTTAGCTGTATCTAAGAATATTACAAATAACAGTTATTAGCTATAACTTGTTTAGCAACTTTTGCTAAATATTTTTTTCGAAATATGTATGTTGCGAAATATTCTTAAAACACATGAAAGTGACATCAGTAAATTACCACTTCCGATTGGTAGATCTTTACCTCCGTAGCATAAATATGAAATTTTATAACAATCCGTTCAGCTGAATTTATACATATGTCAACACACAGTTTCTAATATCCGAATTATAGCAAAAATAGCAATTCAATGAAGTCACTTCATGAATTCTTGATTTAGTTTACGATAACAAAGTTATGTTTCATTTCTTTTTACTATACAATAGCTGGACAATGCACGCATTTCTGAACTTCACTGAATGATTATTTTTACTATACACGGGACATCTGATCTAATACTAAATAAATAATAACAAAAACACCAGATTAATACGTTACCATATTTACTATATAGAAAGAGGTCATTATGTTACTAGTACAATAATGACATTATTATACAGTTACTATATACAACATTAATGGCCTATTATTATTAAATGACAATACTCAGTAATACATAAAAATCGTCGTTAAATAAACAACTAACGACAAATCAAAGAACCCATAAACCAAAACCAGTACGACCCCGAACGAAAGAACACTAAAAAATAATACCCCCGCCATTAGCAGCGGTACCTCTAAAACCACCGTCCAACAAATTACCGCCAATAAAATAAATAATAAACGAACCAATTAGCCCTTGAATGCGTCTATCCTTCACTCCCCCCCCCCACGCACTCACCCAAGCTCCATTCACCCGGACAGGTGATTTGAAATAATGGCTCATCTCCGTCTAGCCTAGAACGAAAGAAGAACGAGGTGTAACCGAAGTAGAAATAGTTTAGGAAGAGAAAAAAAAGAAAAACGGAATAGGATATACATAGTTGGGTAGCCGATACGAGTGATGTCTGACGTCATTAGACCTGGTAACGTAAATTCAACGGACGTAAATTTACGTCTCGCGGGACGAATGGTGACGTCAGGTATCCGGTGAAGAATTTATGAGACCGAGTGGTTGGTTGCGATACATTTGGATGGTCGATGGATGTTTTTTGAAAATAAGTCGGGGTTGCAGGAAGTTGTTTGAAAAACGTATGTTTGCAGGTACAGATGCATGTATAATTAAATAAATATTGAATCAAATGACTGGCTTATGTAGAGTCAGGATTAATCACGGATAAAGGAATAATAAATGATTTTGTGAATATTTAATTCTGTTAAAATAAAACGGCTTTAATTAAAAACTGTTTTCGGATTAGATTCTGTTTTAACTCGTCTTTATCAGGTCAAAATTTATCAATGACATTTACAATAAATAACAGAACATAGAAACAACTTACTAGGTAACAAAATAAATAACCAAATTATAAAATTTTATAGATTTTTTTAATTAATGGAAGCTGAATTTTATTTAATTCAACAGTTATTTTTTTCTTTATAAATTTATATTGCTTTTCTAATCAATACACACATACATACATACACAATCACGCCATGTACCCAAAAGGGTGTGGCACAAACTCTTTTCATCATTCCGAAATCAATCGCCTCCAAACATTCCTATCCAAACAAGCAACTTTCGCTTCATCCACATTCATAATTCCTAATATTGATTGGTCTAGCAATTATTACTGTATCTTTAAATTTTACATCATGAAGATATTCTAAAGCATGTTCAGCAATAGCAGATGGATGATTTAGACTTTAGAAAATTGATCTGATATATTCTGTCAATCTAGTAATTCTGTCAGTTACTGTCAATTAAAAATTTATAAATTTTATGATCTAGTTACTTATTTTGTTACGTGGTTTTGTGTTATTGTTTTTCTATATTCTGTTTATTTTTATCATATGAATACGTCGTAACGTCGATTATTAATAAATATTAATACGGAACTGCAACCTAAAGCCGTTTTATTTTAATATGAGTTCTGAAAAGCTTTTTACTAAATTAAACATTAATTTATAAGGCAAATATTTCGATGGCAATAATTTTAATTATACAATAACTAAACTTAATAAACTATTTCATCTAACCTCCTTGATCTTTTAGTTAACATCAAGTTTCATCTCAACAATAATTAAACAAATATATAAGTTCTAGGAAAACTTGCACACACACATATATACCAACAAAAACACTTGCACATCAACCTACAGTTTAAACAAAAACAAAAAAACTTATCAAACAATTGAAAAACAGCTTCGGGGGAACCGGTAATCAAACGAAAAATCGAAAGTCAACATTCACTTGTCTTTTCGAGAAGGAAACACAATCGAGACAGGAAAAAAAAAGGAGTGTATCAGAGATGCTTGAGCGACAGACGCCCGTATGCTGCTGAGTTTATTTGCGTTGGCAAAAAAAAACGACGCCCGGGCGTCGGTGGGTACAATGACGCATGCAAGATAAACATTAGCGTTTGTTCGACGACGACGTCACATTCTCGGCGAATTGAAAAATTGATTCGATTGTTTGGATTCTTCGGCCCAGAGCGGTGCGGATAAAATCTCTCTTAAAATAGTTTTCTGATTGGCTTAACGCGCGGACGGATTGAATGAGCGAATTGGAATACGTTTTGATTTAGTGGGATTTTGCTGTTTAATAGATTGATTCGACGTTAGATATAAGATGATTTTTTTGAACTTTATTTGTAGTATACTGTGTTCTTCATGCAGTATAATATGTGTTGTTTCAGTATTTGCTTTTGATTTTTAAGAAATCCATGATAATTTTGAAAATAAATTGAATTAAAGTTAAAATTGAATTTTTTTTTTCAAATTTCTTATTTAGTTGAAGCCGTAAATATTATTATTGATAAATCTGCAATTTTTAGATTAGTTATAAATAAATTGACAAAATATAAAATATCATTGCCCATGCGTCTATATAATTTGGTATATTTTCTGTTATTTTGGTGTTAGTCAGTAAAGATGGTTCAGACATGTAGAGCGAATGTCTAATGAATGTTTGGTTAAAAAGATTTATTTGAATGATTTTGATGGTATACGTTTGCGTGGAAGTCCGATGAGTAGTTGAAGTGGTATGATTGAGAGTGTTTTGCGTGTAGCGAAAGTTTCCAAGTAGTAGGAATAAAAGAACATGTATGAGAGGAATTGTGAATGTGGATGAAGCGAAAGTTGCTTGTTTGGATAGGAATATTTGGAGGCGACTGATTTCTGTATGATGAAAAGAGTTTGTGCCACACCCTTTTGGGTGCATGGCGTGATTGTGTATGTATGTATTTTCTGTATATATTTTTATACAGCAAAATGCATCGTGTAAAGCCAGCATAAAACAAAATATGAAATTCGATACAATGATTTTTGCCCTAACCTAAATTGTCGCAGCAGGTGTTGAACCCCGGCTAGCTGAAACATAAGAGCATCAACATGCTAACAAAACACAGTCGTGAGAGGCGGAGGGGGTGAGAAGTGAACGGGGGGGTGAGGGTGGTTGAGAAAGAAACAGTTTTTAGTTCCGTGCAAGCAGAGTTTGCATATTTATAGTACGGGCGTTCGTTGTGCAATATTGAAGAAAATTTGTACTCTGTGTTGCCGCCCCCCTAGGCTAGGCTAGGCTAGGCTAGCCTGTCCTATAGCAGCTTTATATACATGCATTGTCGTATCTTAAAACGCGTTTAAGAATTTATGAGCATGAAACCGAACGCTGTGAAACATGTATACAACATTGAACGAGACGGTAGTTGTGTACAGAAATTATGAATTTTATGAATTTCAAATTTTAGCAGTGAAAGGCCTGCTTTTACGCTGTGAATTATGGACTTAATATTATAAATATTTATTTATGTACAAATATCATTTTTTTTATGTTGAAATTAAGAGGCTGTATAACAAAATTTTAAGTGACCGCTCGGATGCGCGAGTGATAACACAAAAGGTTGAGTTGAATATCTTACATATAATTAGTTAAAAAAATTTTACAAATATAATAACATTCGTTTAACATATACATGTAGCATTTTTATTACCACGCTTATATTAACTCACTCTGTTGTTGTCACGGTCAGTCACGGTCAAATTTTGTAACCAATTTTTAGACCACTTCCTATCATTTGATCTCACTGAAATTTTGTATGTAGTTTCATTCCAGGAGACAACACAATATTATATAAAAAAAAACTATTACAAGATATGACAGGCTTATATTTATTTTTTTAATACAACTAATGACATCTGTCACATGAACTATTTCTTTGTTCAATTAACAATTGAATAATGTAAATGACAGATAACTAAAAAGCAGAAAATAAAATATATAAAAAAAAAACTTTTTAAAAACCACGCTTATATTTAAATGCAAAAAAAAGGAAAATAAATTTTTTCCTGGTTATCCAAAAATTTTAGAAAAAAATAAAAGCGTGGAGCGCCAGATATTTCGCAATGATGATTAAGCGCTCCACGCTTTTATTTTTTTCTAAAATTTTTGGATAACCAGGAAAAAATTTATTTTCCTCTTTTTAGTGCATTTAAATATAAGCGTGGTTTTTAAAAAGTTTTTTTTTATATATTTTATTACATAAGTATATTTTCGAGAATATACAAGGGCGGACCGTCATTGTATTAAATAAGTTTATGAAATAGAATAAATTATGTAACAACTACTATAATCGTGGTAACTAAAAACAAAAATATTGCAAATAAAAATTGTTAGTTATAATTTGTTAAGCAATTTTTGTTAAATAATTTTTTCGAAATATATCTCTGTTGCAAAATATTCATAAAACATAAGTGACATCAGTAAATTACTACTTTCGGCTAGCAGATCTTTACCAAAAATTGATCATATTAAAATATTTACCTCCGAAACATAAATATGAAATTTTATAACTATCCGTTCAGTACAATATTTTCCTTATCATATGTGATATGACGGTCAGCAAAAAGACATTATGATTCTGTAAAGTAATTTGATCTAAGTGATCTTATATGTTTTAAAATAAATATGTATTGGATTAAGGATTCTGTAATTTGATTGTATAGTAATAATAAAAAATATTTTATAATTTTTATTGTTAAAATTTTTTGTAGATTTATAAAAAAAGGTTTTCGTTTTTGCAGTAAAACTAGTTTAATTATTGAATGATGCTAAAAAGAATACGTACATTTGATTTGTTAGTTCTGCATTAAGTAATTAAATAAATGAATTTTTATTGGTCGAATAAAAGAAATTAAAATTGATATCGTAGATTATAAATAGGCCAAGTAGAAGATAAATTGATTTTAATGGACAACATAACATAAAGTAGCGTTGCGTGTACATCCAATTTAATTGATTTAAACTTAATCAATAATCCAAATGAAACTAACAATTATTGAGAGAAATATTTTTACTTTAATTTAATTGCTATTTGATTGTATGACTGAAATGTATATTATATTACCGATATTTATATTTTTTTTTAAGTTATGTACATTCAATTTTAATTATAGACAATATAAAATTACTTGTTTTACAAAAACTACATTTTTTAACATAGTAAAAAATCTTTCAGAACTCAATATTAAAATAAAATTGCTTTAGATTAAAGTTCTGTATTAATATTTATTTATAATCGACGTTTCGACGAACTCAACGTCCGTCTTTATCGGGAAAAATGATACAAATAACATTTACATTTATTTTATAGTTGTGTAGATTTTTAGTAAAATAGAAAAATATGTAATTCAAATACGTTGTTATTTTATTAATTTATTGTTAATGTATTAACTTTCAAAACTCATTATATTAAAATAAAACTGCTTTAAGTTAAAGTTATGTATATAATATTACATAAATAAGAACAATAAGGGAAAATAATTATTCTTAAAATAACAAATTATAAAAATTTATATGTAAAAATTTAAGAGAATTTACCACTCAACTTAATACTTAATACATATTATCCAGAAATGTATAATGCTCAAATGCTCTTATTGCTTCCGAAATTCGCACGCTTTAAATTCAAAAATTCAAGCAATCCATCTCGTATAGCGACGACATCCACCATACGGTTGCTACCACCAGAGCATCCGACCAGAATTTTGCGTTGTCTTGCCGCCAAAAACTGAAAAGCAAAAAAAAAACCAGTAACGGAATAAAGTATTCGGATACTGTTAGCTGGGCTGGGGGTGTATGTGTATGAACGTAAATAAATACCATTTCGTATTCAAATCCGAACTGTTCGTGCTTTATCTTTCGTTCGTTGTCAACTGTAATTTATTCGTCGCTCTCTGTTCGGTCGTATTTAAATTTTTGAGCATCACGACGTGCTTTTGGGACGGGCCGGGAGGGGGAGGCTGGATGAGTAAGGAATGTAACGTGAGGAATGACGGAAAGTTTCTCGTGTCTTCTGCAGGAGGAGGGAGGGGAAAGTTAGGGATGAAAAACAGTACGTAGAATGCTGAAGAAATTTTATTAAAATGAACTGTTCGCACCTGTTATAAGCAGAAGGAAATCTGGCGGTTTTAGTTTTTGTCTCAGCGTGGTTAAATTTTTTGTTAAAATGTTAAAGTCAGTTTCAATTTTAGTGCTTCATATATACCGGAAAAAGTAAATTGTAAATTTATACTGATAATCAGTGGCCAAAAAGATGCCACTGAAAATCAGTGTAGTTTTATATTACAAGCAGAACGTAAATATACGAAAAACAATACACTATTACAGTAAGAAATATAAATCTACAATGTAATTATACTACTTGTTATGTAATATTACAATTGAAAGTATAAAAGAAAGTACGAAAATACAACGTAGTTCATATTTCTTCTGATAAAACGTTGTAATATCAGTAATTTTCCAAATATATTTGATCTGACTTAAATTGACAGTTTTTCTTATATAACTAAATTAATACGTGAATATCTAAGGCAAAATATATTTTTAATATATATTTTTTTAATAATATAATACGTATTTCATATTTTTATCTTTTTAAAAATATGTATATTTATAATTAAATTGGTATTAATATTTTTGCTGATAACCAAACTTTTTGTACCAGCTTTTACCTTGTATTTACTTTTTACTCGCACATTTAGATTCAGTTTTATAAACAGCAAAATTAATTAATTGTAAAGTAGCTTCTTAATAAGTACATAAATTTACTCTGTTGTTGAACAACAATAAAAAATTAAAATAAATACTTATGGAGAGATTTATCAACTGAAAATAACACGTAAGAGAATGTTCCAATGAATATTTTAAAATAGTTTTTAATTATTGTAATGTGAAATAGTAACATATTTAAGTTAAAACTGAAGGAATGGCTGACACTAAAATAATGTATAGCTAAAAAGAAATATGTTTTATGTTAATAGAAAAACATTTACACAAAATGAATATTCAGCGATGAATATGATAATAAGGTTATTAAAAAAACGGAAAAATAAAATAAATAATAAAACTCTCTTTTCACATACATCACCTGAAAAACAACTTTGCAATATAATTGATACAATAAGCAAATATTTGAATCTTTCGACGAAAATTTATAGTAAAATAAAACGGCTTTAGATTGTAGTTCTGTATTAATATTTATTAATAATCGACACACTCAACATACGTTTTCATCAGGAACAAAAGATACAAATGATATTTACAGTAAATAAACTGAACGTAGAAACAAGTTACTAGGTAACAAAATAAGTAACTAGGTCACAGAATTTATTAATTTTTAATTAAGAGAAGCCATATTTTATTTAAATCAGTGCCCCTTCATACTGATTGATGTTATCTGTTTCTCTATAAATTTCTATTGCTGCAATATTAACAGTAAATCAGTGTTAAGGCACTGCATTTAAATGGAATTTGGCTTTTTTTTTATTAAAAATTTATAAATTTTATGATCTAATTACTTCTATTATTACCTTTTCTATGTTTTATTTATTTACTGAATATTAATACAGAACTACAACTTAACGCCGTTTTATTTTAATAAAACAATTTTCTTTTTTACATACGTCACCTGATAAACAACTATACAACAAAATTGACACAACAAGCAACATTTGAATCTTCCGACAAAAATTTATATATTAAATTTGGACAAGACGAATTCGTTTTCATAACCCTCACGAAAAAGAAAATCTTTCTATACTCGACCATGACCCGAAATGCCTTAAAGTTAAAAATATGAAAATGTTCAACAGGGGAATATATTTTTCGGGGCCGAAAAAAAAAATAGACTTGAGGGAAAGGCGAAACGGAAATTCATGTCCCATCTGGGATAGGACCAAGCGAGTCGTCGTCTATTGACAGTTGAATAACGTTCCAGGTGCACGTTTAGGGAAGACGCGGGGAACGCGGTAGAATAAGTGGTGGGGAGATGAAAAAAAAAAAATTGTCGACCAGCGGAGCGAGAAACTGCAAAGACCCGGGTTCAAGTCCCCAAGGTTTTCATTTCTCCTTTTAATCATTTATGGGACCTTGTTCCAATTTCATCTTAATCCGTTTCTGGCCGCGCTCGAGTGCCTTCCGGTTCGGGTGAATTTGCGTTCTCGTCATCGCTTGAACGGTAAACGTTGCTTGAATCTTTACTACGATGTTTGTACCTGCATGGCAAGATGATTTTCAACAGATAACTACATTTTTAACTATTTTATAAACTTTAAATAAAGTGTAGGGTTTTTTTTTACATTTCAAAAATGCTCCTGCAGTTTTTCATATTAAAATATATTTTAATTACGATAAATATAAATATATGTTTTTTCCTATGATGTATTTGTTAATAAAACAAAATATGCTGCTACTGCTACTAGAATAATTTTACATTTAAAATAAAACGGCTTTAGATTGTAGTTCTGTATTAATATTTATTAATAATCCAATAGGAAAAATAATACAAATGACATTTACAGTAAATAAACAGAACATAGAAACAAGTTACATACATACATACACAATTACGCTATGTACCCAAAAGGGTGTGACACAAACTCTTTCCACTATCACGAAATTAGTTTTCTCCAAACATTCCTATCCAGACAAGTAACTTTAGTTTCATCCACATTCATAATAACTGTCATACATGCTTTTCAATTCCTACTACTTGGAAACTTTTTCTAACACAAGCCATTCTCTCAATCATACTACCCCAGCTACTCATCGGACTTTCACTGGCAAACATATGCCTTCAAAATCATTCATATATGTAAATTCTTTTAACCAAACGTTTATTGGACATTCGCTCAAGATACCCGAACCATCTAAACAGACAAACACCAACATTTGCAACAAAAAAAATTTTCAATTTCACACTCATCATACACTAATCTATTTCGATACCCCCACGTAAAAATCTCATTAGTATCTGAAACATTCAGCCATTACGGGACTTAATTATTTAAAATCTAAAAAAACAATATTAGCATTGTCTACTTTTACAACTAATAAATTAATTAAATGTATTTATTTAATATGTTGCGAAAATTACTTTTAAAAACATTTATTTGTCTTGTATCTGGTACAATTAGAATAACTTTTAAATAAACTACAAACTATACTAACTACTAGAACCATAACCATTCATTAACAAACACTTGGGAACATTCAAAGAAAGCCAACTTTAGCAAAGCGCGTACATAGACATTATTACACTATATCCGGGCGTCCATCAGGAAACTCTCACCGACACAACTACAAATCGTCCTCGCATCCACCAACCCGGGTTTCACCCCGTAGCGTGCAGCGGACGAACCCAAGCGCTCGCCGAGCGGAGTCACAATTGTTAATCCACTGTCGTCAGGCGGCCTATTGTTTCGCGGCTATTGTTGCATTAATGGCCCGCGCCCGAGAGCTGAAAGACAACCGGACAAAGCCGAGAATAGTCCGGTTTATATGGTTTTCGGTTCGAATCTAGTGATACTGGAAATGGTGGAGTTCTGTTTGTCTAGAATGTTTGGCGAAGGATAGCGCGGTTCGGATAGGGTTAGTTTTTCGGTATAGGGGGGGTTAATGCACCGAGATTGTCAAAATATTCGGTAAATATTTGTAATTGTAAATAATGCGATTTTGAAGTTTGGAGTAAAAATTTTTGCTCATAAATTTTAAACACATCGTTTCTGTGTGGTTATATGAATGAAATAGCCGAGTTTTTTGTACATCGGTAATCGGTACATACAGAGAGCTGAATTATCCGTAGAAGTCCCTTGATATATACTAAGCATATTGTTTATATAGCTTTCTTTTTATGCTTGAAATATCGTATGAAATTGTAATGTAATCAAGTTATTAGAATATTTTTGTCGTTTGTATTATAAAATTAACATATTTTTATTTTATTGTTTTTCGATATAATAATAAGTAATTCTTAAAATGAAAGATATATTTTCAAAGTGGGTTGTTCGATTGACTATCTGCAAAACGCTGCCGTAAATGATGCAGCGGTTTACCGTTTATATAACATGTAACTTCAAAGTGAATAAAACAACAAATATTGACGCAGCAGTAAACAGTAAGATGCAGATATACAAATCGAACAGTTGCTGAAAATGGATTAAAAAAATCAGTATTAGTGAAAGGTGTCAGTGAATATAATAAGTTACCTAATAATATAAAAATGTTGGATTTTAACAAATTTAAATTAGAGTTAAGGCAATTTATGTTAAATACTAGTGCTGTCAATATTTGAAAAAATTGGATCCGGATATCCGGATCCAAAAAGATTCGGATATCCGAATATCCGATTCTCGGATAATTTAAGATCCGGATCTGAGATCCGGATCCGATATCCGGATCTGAGATCCGGATCCGATATCCGAATCTGAGATTCGGATCCGATATCCGGATCTGAGATCCGGAACCGATATTCGGATCTGAGATCCGGAACCGATATTCGGATCTGAGATCCGGAACCGATATTCGGATCTGAGATCCGGAACCGATATTCGGATCTGAGATTCGGATCCGATATCCGGATCTAAGATCCGGAACCGATATTTGGATCTGAGATCCGGATCCGATATCCGGATCTGAGATTCGGATCCGATATCCGGATCTGAGATTCGAAACCGATATTCGGATCTGAGATCCGGAACCGATATTCGAATCTGAGATTCGTCCGACATCCGAAACCGATATTCGGATCTGACATCCGCATCTTAGATTTGAATTCGATATTCGTTTCTTAGATTTGGATAATACATTTGAAATGCGTAATCTAACAATTACACAGAAACAGGTATTGTATTTTTATTTCTATTTAGTTTATAATAAAATTTATAATTTTAGTAATTTATTATATACATGTTTTATTGGAGAATATAGAGTGTTTTATATAAAAGTAAAATTTGGTTTAACAAATAGATATATTAAAATAGTTATTCTGTCTTGTTATGTCTATAACTTCAATACTTTACTATACATTTATGATGTAATATAGACATGCACTCATCATACGTTTATTGATATAGTGTAGAAAGAGAAAACTTATAATAGTATATGCCTAGCTATAGTCAGGTGCAGTTATTTGAGTTTAAATTTTTCAGTGTTTACGTTAAGATATTATAAAATCTTTTGTTCAGTATTTTTGTGTTGTTATTATATCACTGTTATAGTATGGTTATGGTGCGCTACACGCTATATTTTACTAGATTATTCAATTATAGTTCAAAAAATTAAAATATTTCTGAATTATTAGATGAAGCAAATGAGTTAATATTTGAATTGTATAATATGCAACAAATATAAATAAATAACTTAAATAATTTGTTTAGTAATTTAGTGAATATTAAAAAATAGATACATCTTTCAAGAAACACAATAATATACCATAAATTAAAACTTAATATAGTTTATTATAGGAGAAGTATTGAATGTTTGCTTTATTTTTATTCAAAAACATAAATTGTCTTACTTTAGAGTTTACATTTTTACGGGCGTAATGTAAACATCTATAGAATAAAATCAGACTATTATTCGATAGTTAGTAGTTACATAAATAAATAATACCTTACAGGCAGCATTCATTTAAAATTACTATTGTATACTAAAAAGTTAAAGACGATGATATGAAATACAAACAAACAAAGACAATCATATCTCAAATAATGCAGCGTCCCTTACCAACCACATAGTGTTACAAAAATTAAACATTTGTTAAAAAAAAATATTTTTTATATTTTTATTTACTGTGTTTTATTTAAAATGTATATGTATTTAATTTTTTTGTCTGGATAAGAATGTTTGGTGAAAGTTGATTTCTGGTTGAATAAAAAGATTTTGTGCCACACTCTTATTGGGAACATGGCGTGATTGTATATATATATATATATATCAGAATAAAAATTAATAATAATTTTAAAATAATATTTTTAGATACAAATTTTACATTTCATTAAATCAAAACCAAAAAAATATTAACTTGTAATAAAATATATAATTTAAAAAATATTAACAATCTGGAAAATTTATTGAAGATTTGACAAAATGCAAATATTTTTAACAAAATTGTATAATTTTTAACAAAAATTAAAAATTTATTCTCAATATTTGATAGTTTTTATAAATTTAATAATTTTATACTAAATTTCAAAATTTTTTGCACATATGAATCGCCAAGAATTTTAAAACAAAATTTTCAGAATTGCATATGTAAAAGAATTTTTCGTATTGCCAAAATCAGCTCTTTTAGTATTCCCAAAAACAGAACTTGTAATAACATCCATTGTATACAAAATTCTTTAGACACAATGTATATAATTGAGTACTTTTATTTCTAAGACACACTGCATATTTATATGACATATAAAAAATAAGTATATTTTATATAAAATTCTTGAGACACATTGTATATATAATTTTGATGCACATTGCATATATAATTTTTTAGACACATCGTATATAACTGCAGTCGCACACTTATTTATTTGGCATTTCGATAAAATAATACAGCTTGTAAAATGTTTTTAATATTCGTTTAAAAAATGTGATATGTATATGATATGTTAAAAAGAAAACAGATATTTCATAACCTACTCGTACATTCATTTCAATAATATAAATATTTAAAATAATGTGTGAAAAACCTATATAAAAATAAAAATATAAAACACATAGATTCGAAACGATTCAAATTTGAAATCCGGATCTTTAGATTCGGATCCTAAATCCGGATCTGAAATTCGAGTCCGAGATCCGAATATTCGAATCTGAGATTCGGATCCGAGATTCGGATATCCGAATCTGAGATTCGGATCCGAGATCCGGATATCCGAATCTTAGATTCGGATCCGAGATCCGGATCTGAGATTCGGATCCGAGATCCGGATCTGAGATTCGGATCCGAGATTCGGATCCGAGATCCGGATATCCGAATCTGAGATCCGGATCCGAGATCCGGATATCCGAAAACCTAATTATCCGGATATCCGGATAATTTTGGATCCGGATCCAAAATTATCCGGATTCGGTTCCCAGCACTATTAAATACTAATTGGAATCACTCGTAATGTATTAATATATGTAAAAATTTGTAAAAGTAATTTGGAATAGCTTTGCTAAATAAAGTTCTTATTATTATTATTATTATTTGAGATAAAAAATTAAAACAATTAAAATAAAACTTTAGTAGTTAATAAATTGATTAATCTTCGATATTTTGTACACATTCTGAGTACGAAACATATAATTGTAATAAGCAAATATATCTACATATATAGTATAATTAATGCAACAAATGCAATTTTTCTAATAAAATTATTATTTCGCTATAGTTTCTACGTACCACCAATTCATTTAATCAAAAATTATCTTCACATTAAAATTTCCAGCCACAATTTACAAGTACCAGTTTCACCAAAACCACAAAACAGTAGAAATCCTCTGATAAAACCCTGTCATCATAGCAACCGAAACCAAAACAAGAACAAATAATATCCGATTCGCCAAACACGGTTAGGTTAGCTTTCTCATCTCCGTGTATATTTGCTCGAGCCCCCGATGTTATTTTCATTCCTCCACGTATCTACGAGCGTTATCTGGTAACACGAAGGCCCAAAAGCATTGCGTCGATTTGTATGGTGACGTTATCCCAGGAGACGGGCGACGTTTGCCTTTTGTGTTTTTGGTCCTGATTTCGGTGCGACGCGACGCGACGTGGTTAATTTAACATCATGTAAGGATTGAACAAAATTGCGTCAGAGAGATGCGTTGTAAGGATTTGATACTTATTTGGTTTAACAAGTAGAAAGTTTGTTGTAGGCTGCGTCCTGTAAATTTTTCGGTTACAAATTGGATTTATAGAAGAGAAAAATAAAAAATAAATTTTGCTTTAAGCATATCAAAATATTCATATTACTTTACGATACTATGTAGAAAAAGGTCAATATGTTACTAGTAATATAATGGCAACATTATTATACTAATACTTAGATATTATATACATACATACATACATACACAATCACGCCATGTACTCAAAAGGGTGTGGCACAAACTCTTTTTATCATCCCGAAATCAGTCGCCTCCAAACACTCCTATCCAAACAAGCAACTTTCGCTTTATCTACATTCATAATTCCTCTCATACATGCTCTTCTATTTCTACTACTTGGAAACTTTCGCTCACGCAAAACACTCTCAATCATATCACTCCAACTACTCATCGGACGTCCACGCAAACGTATACCATCAAAATCATTCAAATAAATCTTTTTAACCAAACGTTCATTAGACATTCGCTCAACATGTCCAAACCATCTTAACTGACTAACACCAACTTTTGCTACAACATTTCTTTCAATTACATATATATATATATATATATGTATATATATATATATATATATATATATATATATATATATGCGGAATATTAACATATTCAAGTGTTTAATATTTAATATTAATTAGTTAATTAGTCCGAACGAGATTTGAACTCGCAACCTTCCGATCTTATTTACTAATATAAGATAAATCTGTATACGTATAGACAAATTTTCTATACCGTTGTCTCAATAAGTACAAACAGCGATTTTCCACCAATAATTTATCTGCGCGCAAAGCTGTCATCTATACCCCAGTCGGCCATATTTAATCGTTCGCAATTAGCGAAGGTGGCGTTGAAAGCAGCAAGAAATAACGGCGCATCGATAGGGCTCCTCCCCACCCCCATCCATGACAATAAACAAGCGACGAACGAAACAAAACTTTATAAAACCGACGATTCATCATTCGCGTTCTAATTTATCTTGGACGCGCGCGTCGCGAGCGTACCGCGTCGACGAGTTGGTAAAGAATTTTGCTCATCGCGGGTAAAGAGAAAGAAAACGGGACAAAATAAAAATAATAATAATAATAAAAAGACTAGCACGAAAGCGCGACACACAACACGTTTCTTTGTTGTGTAGCCGACAGACCACGTTCACTGAAGACACTAATGCAC
Organism: Clivina fossor; assembly: GCA_963966155.1. Taxonomy (NCBI): domain Eukaryota; kingdom Metazoa; phylum Arthropoda; class Insecta; order Coleoptera; family Carabidae; genus Clivina; species Clivina fossor. Next base: position 16,746,594 of record OZ014557.1, read on the forward strand.
CGCGATATACAGCCCTTGTTGTTCTGTTAATTGAAATAGGGGTTGGTTGGTTTGTGGGAGTTGAAGTAGCAGTTTTTCAGAGAGGAACGACGCTTTATACCTGTTTATGTAAACAGTAATTTATCAATAGTTACCCTGCTTTAAAATAAGCGTTTATTATTTTATTTTTATTTATTTTTATTAACAATATATAAAGATCTACTGTATTAAAAATCTGCTCTGGCCACCACAGAACCTGCCGGCATCATTTTAAATAAGTTTATGGAATAGAATTTTTTTTAATAACTACTACAACAACTACTTAAGTCATGTTTACTAAAAATAAAATTATCTTGACAAGTATGGATAACTACCGTGGTAATATGTAGTTAGAAAAGTAACTAAAAAAGTAGAGACTAATTTTGTGCTTAAATGAAAAGAGTTTCTGCCACAATCTTATGAGTACATGACGAGATTGCTTATGTAAGAATTTAAGATAAATTTCTGCTAGCAAACAACGTAATAGTATTATTTTTCCGTTACCAAGGAAATTGTTAAAAATATTTAAGTTTAGATAAAATTTAATGTAAATATAATGAAAAATAAAATTCCCTTAAGTTTTTATCTTTGTAAAAAAAAAAATTATTGGAAATTGCAATTAAAATTATTTCATATAATAAAGTACAAATAAAATGATCTTTTCATTATAAAATTATACGTTCGAATTTTATGAGAGAGCCTTACTAAAACTCTTTAACAATTTCATTACAGTCATATTTCTAAAGGCATCACAACGTCGAAATAAAAACAAAAATACAACCAACAAACTGACCAACCACAAATCAAAATTACTCTCCCAACAGCAACAACAACATAAAGGAAAATTTCTAATTGGTCTCGGGCATTACAAGATCTGAACACAAAACTTTCCGGGTGGGGGGGGGTTAGATTTTCTTCCGGTTCTTTGGCCACTAATCTCGCGACCAACTTCCACGGGCCAGTGCAAAAAGGAAACAACAGAAAAACCACGAAGAATGTTAATATCAAGTTCACATCTTTGAAACGAATAGCGCAAAGAAATCTTTGTTACGAAACCTACTACTAAGGGCGCTATTGTTTGCCAGCCGTATACTATTTATTATACTCCCAAGTCTCTTTAATTACAACAAACCATCCAGTGAAGTCAGGGAGGGGTGCCGGGCAAAACCGCCGGCTTTAAAGTAGTTTTTAATGAGAGTCCCATTTCGGTCTTTTAGGCTGCATCTTGCCAGCGTGGAGTTCAAAGAGAGGGCTGTAATATTGAAAACGATATTAAAAACACGTGGACTGGCTCCTTTATCTATGAAAGCGATGTGCTGTCTCTGTTTTTCTTTGCGTGGTTGCGAGCAAAATCTGGCACGCGTTGATTCCTTGCTTTAGTTTTTATCAGTGTGGCGTATCTCTAGTTGAAAGGTATCTTGTCTCATCATCTCTTAGATGTTGATTCGTTTAAACGTAAGATGTGTCAGTTCTTCAAGTGGATGAGTACTTGCTAGCTGCTAGCAAATGTATCGATTTTCTCGTCTGAATTGCGCATGATAAAATTAAGTGTTTACATGCTGTAAAAGTGTGTTTTGATAAAAATTGTGCAATTAGAAAAATTAAGAAATATAAATATTTTTCTAATATAGTACTAAATGTATTTTATTACATATTTAAAATAGTCACATTTTTACCAACCGTCATTCACGTATAATAAGAGAGATATCATATCAAATTTGACATATCGAGATTTTTACAGATAAGCACGAAAGTTCTCAGCTATGTTTAAATTTTCAAGTCTCTAGTCTTTAAAATCGATTGCAAAATTTGTACCGAACCATCAAATAGATAGGAAAGAAAGCAAGTTAATAGAAACTTGTTAAAAACAATTTTTTTTTTGTTATTGTCAATTTTGCTTGATGTGTGCAAATAAATTGATTTTTCCTTCCATTTTTTTTGAAATATTTAAAAGAAATTAATCTTTTTCAAGGCTAATTCGATAATTATTTAACAATTAAATTTTTATTTTGTTTATAATAAAACAATAATTATATAATATTTTATGAAACTTGCATTACATTTTAAAAAGATATTTATTATGAGCTCATATAAACGTATTCAGAGATGATGTCATAGATTTACTTTTTTGAATGACACAATGGAATTTACAATAATATGTAGTGCACAAGGGATATTTCTAGATAAAATAAAACGACTTAGGGTTGTAGTTCTGTATTAATATTTATTAATAATCGACATTTCGACATAATAACTTAGTAACTTGTTTCTATGTTCTGTTTATTTACTGTAATGTCAATTATATTATTTTTCCTGATGAATATATACGTTTAATACGTCGAAATGTTGATTATTAATAAATATTAATACAGAACTACAATCTAAAGCCGTTTTATGTTAATGTAATGTATTCTGAAATATTTTTACTATCTCAAGATAATTTTCTTGTTAGGAATAAAGCATAAAATTCATTTAGTCATCAATGTTTATTGAATATAAAACTAGGAGAAACTTTTGTTAAGTCATATCAATTCCAAACGATTACGTCAACCGTATCAGCGTCTAACCACACGGACTATCATCAAAACTAATCCACTTACGATCATCGCCCGAATACCATACCAACCACATTTCCAAAACCATCTAATCCCCACCCGTGTGCACCACATAACCCTTAGCAAATCCCCGGGATTAAACCAAGCTGCACCTAATCATTACACACACGACAACACCTTTCTCAAAACATCACGAATATTGTATCATTTCGCTCGCAGAATCGTCTTGCTTTTACGATCCGAGCTGTGTCGTCGTAAAGACGCGTTGCAACCACCTTTCACCTTGCCGTGATATTGAAGCCTTCCTCATCCTGGCTCTACACAATGTGAAGTATAAAAAATTTTCAACGCTTCGGTACAAAATGGCGCACGCGACGCTTAATAACGACGCTGGAAAATTCTCGGCATACTTGCGTTACAGGTATGCGTCTGTGATGGGCGACGGATAGAAAAAATGCTGGTAATGTTATGAAGTTCTTGTGTAAAAAGAGTGCGATGTTAAAATATGGTAAAGGTGTCCTTGTTTTTTTTTCTTTCTTTTTTTGACCTTTTTCTATTGTATTGGTTTATTGTAATTCTTAAGGTTTTCAATATTGAACGTTTTTACTACTTTGACTGCAAGGAAAAAGTAGTATAGCGTTTGGTACGGTGTCTGTAACATTTTCAAAAAAAAAAAAAAATTGTATAGAAATCCTTCATATAGCCTGTAGATGACGAATCTGAACTTAGTTTATGTGGGTGTATGGATGTGCGTCGTCAGCTCGCTCGCTCGGTCGTCAGACAAAATTTTGTGATCGCAACTCTTCCTAGACGGTTCAACCGATTTTAATGAAATTTTCAGAATAAATTTGTCTAGTGCCCAAGATGGTCATGTGATTTTGGTTTTTTCCAGTGATGCCAACTTTCCGAGAAAAAAATTACTAAATTTTTAAAAATTCATATTGGCTACGTTATTTATCCGATTTTGATCAAATTTTCAGAAAAGATTTCCCTAATGCTCTCATTAATTACGTAATTTAATTAATATTCAGTGTTGCCAACTTTCCGAGAAAAAAATTACTAAAGTTTTAAAAATTTTATTATGGCCATGTTATTCAACCGATTTTACTCAAATTTTCACAAAAGATTCTCCTAGTATTCATATAATTTATGTAATTTTAACAAAATACAGTGTTGCCAACTTTCCGAAAAAAAAATTAGTAAAATTTTGAAATATTTATTATGACCATTTTATTTAACCGATTTTAATCAAATTTTCATAAAAGTTTTTCCTAGTGCCTAAATAAATTATGCAATTTTAACAAAATACAGTGTTGCCAACTTATCGAAAAAAAAATCACAAAATTTTTAAAAAATTTATTGTGGCTACATCATTTATTCGATTTTGATCAAATTTTCAGAAAAGTATGTCCTAGTGCCCACAAAAATTATAATATTATTAAAATACAGTGTTGCCAACTTTCCGAGAAATGTCAAAGTAATCTATATATGGATTTACCCATATACTTCTAATCTTGTTTTTTTTGATTAATTGAAAATTGACAAACTAAGATGTCAAAATTTTAAAAACTATATTGTTTTTTTTTTAATGTTCGGTTTTTTGCGTGCATAGTATAAACCAGAGAATCCCAATCTCTTACAAAAAGTGAATTGATACTATAAATATTTTATTAGAAGATAATAACAATATTGATTTATTGCTAAATCTATAAATAATAAATAACGATATTATTAAAATAAAAAATCTGCTGCGGTCACCACAGAACCGACCGTTGTTGTATTAAATAAATCAAATAGTTTATTTCAATAGTTAAAAAGTTTTGATACACTTGTTATATAACAATTTATATAAATATTTATATATTATATATATTTATTTATATATTATATTATTATTATATTATATATATATATATATATATATATTTATATAACAATTTATATAAATCATTCTGTATATTAAATAAAGATCGAGTCCATTTGAAACTGCACACTGAAATATAAAGGCCCTATCAACTTATCGTATAGAAAGCTGATGGTTTGAAAACACAGCAAGCTTTAGGCATCTTCTGGTACTTTAACATTTGCACACTTCTATATACGTAGTAAAGATATAGTTATATACTTGGCCCCATCCATCATTCTACAGCGACACTGACTACACATACCGCACAAAGGATGGATTTAAAAAAAAAATGTTTGTTTTTACGTTTTTCTATTTCGTCTTAGTCTTTCTGCGCGCAAAATAGATGATATAAAGTTTGTTATAGTGGTACTTTATATAGACCTGTACGTCCTGCTAAATAAAATGATTTTTCAGGAGGCTTATCGAATATTTTTGCAGGAATATTATGCTACAGTTTGTTTATTCGTGGACTCATAAAACAGGTATAATTCAGGACAGAAATATTTCTAATTATTTAATTTTTTTGTATGAAATTACTGCAATTACTACAGACATCCAATATATATATAATCTATAAAAATGTATCATTAAATTTAAAAACATACGCAATAAGAAATACAATTATTGTTCATACACTTTTCAAAAGTCATTACGAAAAAAAACTCCAGCCAGTTATAAAATACAAATTATACTCTCTATCCGGTAAAAATTAACTGCAACGAACTACACTGTTCAAACAACAATTAGACAATCGAAAAAACAAAACACTGTAGCGTGCTAAAAACGAGAAAAAAAAACAAACTCGACACAACACACGATTTAAAAAGACCGTCGAAATTAAGCCCTAAACAACGCCTAATATAAAAATAATGCCGAGCGCGCGTACACGAGAAGAAATATGTGTTGGGAACAATGTTAGGGGGTGCCCCCGGTGTAACAAATGTAGTCGGGTTGTTATTTATTCCTTGAAAGGAGAAAGGAAAAAAAAAACCCGATTTGTACGTCCATTACAGGCAGCAGTTCGCCAAATGACCGGCAGACGGTAGCACAGCGAGCAGAAACGATGGAAATGTGGGATGGTTGCCGGGTTTGCTTGTGGGTGGGCGGGGGGTGCTGGTTGCTTTGGCTTGCCTGGCAATCAACAACAGATTGCTATAAGATTGAACTTGCCATGTGAGAAAGCGACGTGGGAAAATATGTTTTCAATAATGCATCTAGTGTATGTGTGTGTGTGTGTGTATGTGCTATGGGCTTAGGTTCTCGAAAAGGATTAGTTTTCGCGCCAGACAACTGATAGATGCTGGGAAGGATATTTTTCTACGTGTCACGCTTTGGTGCTTGGAATGGAAAGTTTTTTCAAAAGTAGATAACACTAAATGTCTATTACAGAACTTGTTTTCAGATGCTTTTATTACACGACTATTAAATGTATGCGATTTTGTTTAAAAATAGCTTTTTTAAAATGTTATATATTATATCTCCGCTTCGTATTAAATATTGTAATATTTTTAAAACAATAAAATTTTTATTATTATTATTATAACATAGTAAAAAATCTTTCAGAACACATTATATTAAAATAAAACGGCTTTGGTTTATAGTTCTGTATCAATATTTATTAATAATCAACATTCAACTTTATCAGGAAAAATGAAACAAATCGTGGCATATATAGTAAATAAGTATCTTTCTTTTTATACATTTCTATTGCTTCTCTTGTCAATCTACTGTTAATATTGATGGGCAAATTAATACATATATTATTTATTGATATTAATAAGAGACAAATTAATAATTTTATAGAAATAATACAACAAATTAATTAAAAAGTAAAACTTCAACTGCACAAATAGAATTTATTTAATAAATATATTAATTAAAAATAAATATAAAAGAAAATTAATAAATGACTGTAGAAAGAACTCTGTTTTCTTTAATGATTTTTAAAAATTATTTTTTTTATTTTATCAGCAATTAATATCTGAAATTCTAGGAAAGAAAATAAAATAGTTGGACATAGTTCTGCAGTTTTTCACTTTACAAGAAAGATTAATTAGCAAAATTAATGAACCGAAATGAAGTCGTTGAGTGAAAGATTATTTCTCGAGGAAATTGTAGTTTTTCATTTGTGTAATTTAATATATATTTTTAGCGAAATGTTTCTCGACATTAATTAATTTTCTTGGTATTATATATAACAATATTTATATTTTAGCCATTTCTGAATCACTCAGGCTCAGCCGATATCAGTTCAGTGGTATAATGTTTTAATACCAGAAATAATACATATTTAATTTAAATTCTGATATAAGCGCAGCGCGAACCAGGGACCTTTTGGAGTCCGGGTCCAACACGCTACCACTGGTCTACGGCTGCCTGTATATTATTGTACTAGTAATATAATATTTTTTAGATAGAAAATGTAGTAATATAATATTAATATTTTAGTACGCTTGAATAAAAATACACTAATCGAGAGAAAAACCAAATCATTTTTATTTTAGAAAAATATTGTAATTGCTTGAATATTTTTTATAATTTTTAAGGTAATGAAAAATATTTCATAAAAGTAGGTTTTTCATTGTTTATTGTTTATAAAGAAAATTTCGCTTAAAATTAATTTGAGCATTATAAATTTATCTTTTAAATTGTTAAAGTGCGTGGTGTATTTATAATGTATTCCGTGGTTTAACTTAATGTTGTATACACAGAACACAGTAATAGGCGAAACTTAGTTTTCAGCTGAAATAAACTGAAGTTTCAGTAGAAAATTTTGTGTATGTGTTCGGGCTTAATTTCTTCGGAAGAAGTTAGCCAAAATTACGCATATAGCGCGAAATATTTAAGGGCTACGTTTACACATACATACACACTTTTTACTCCTACAATTATTATAAGAATAAAATTTATTTCAGCAACAAACTTACATAAAATATTTTACGAGCCCAACCATTTAGCTTAATTGTACGTTATTTTTGTAAAATTTAAAAATAAAATTATATTTACATTTGTAAGAATTATTAATTTCTCTTAATATTGCGAGCATAAAATTTTCAACTTGAAATAAAAATTTTGAAAAATTGGTAATTACATATATAGCTATTATCATTTTATTATTTTTAAAAGTCACTACAAATTTGTATCTAGTAACTTATGAAATGAACCAAAGTTGTATCTATTATAATTTCTGAAACAAGTGACAGTTGTAGGTATATTCGTTCGCCAGGTTGATATGGGACAATAACATGGGATTACTGATAATATGCAGAATACTTCTTTCTGTAGTAAAATTTGGAGAAATACTTAGAACACTTTTCGATAGGGCATAAAAAGTTCTATAGTTTGGTTTTAGTTTTAATTTGCTAGCATGTGCCGTTTGGGCGCTAGAATTTTTTTTTTTGATTTTTTGGTTTTCATTTTTTTCTCAAAAACTACGAGGTGTATGGTATGGAAAAATACGAAATAATGAGTACTATAATTGAGTGAAGAAATCATTATTCTAGGATACATCGTTTAGCAGGAAAAAATTAAAACTAAATTTTTGAAAATTTTTCAAGGGGGTTACTCTTGGATTTTTTTTCAAAATAAGACTTTTTCAAAATTTGCTCAAAAAAATTCTGAAAAAATTCAGTAAAATAGAGAAAAAAATTGGCTACATAATAGCAAATTTTGAAAAAAGTCTTATTTTGAAAAAATTTATTTTATTTTATTTTTTCCTGCTAAACGATGCCTTCTAGAAAAATGTTTTTCACCTCATAGTTTTTGAGAAAAAAAATGAAAAACAAAAAATCTAAAAATCAAAAAAAATTCTAGCGCCCAAACGGCGCATGCTAGCAAATTGAAACTAAAACCAAACTATAGAACTTTTTATACCCTATCGAAAAGTATTCTAAGTATTTCTCCGAATTTTACTTTTATTGTCCTATATCAACCTGGCGAACAAACACTTTGTATATATATATATATATATATATATATATATATATATATATATATTAATTTCAGTATTGCAGCAAAAAAAACAACAAACCATACTTATACTAAAATTTTTTGCTCATCTTATAAGACTCATAGCATTAAGAGATAGATATTCAATCTTTTTCTAATAAATGAAATTTTTCTTTTGATAGAAAAAGATAAATCATTTTATAAAGCTACAAGTATTTCAATATGCGCATTATATAGTGTACTTACTTTAAGTAACGCAACTCGTTTCGTTATAACCGGAATATATACCCGTAAAATCGAAGGACAAGTGCGTATTAAATCCTAATAGTTTTCTCCGACAATTATTAATATTGTCTGTGTATATGTATGTGTGTGTGTGTGTGATATTCGAGCCACCAAAATCTACCAACTGTATTGTGAACAACTAACGCGACGCCCAGGCGTCTATTGTGAGGGAAAAGTTTTCCTTTTCCGCTCTTGTTAAGTTTGGTATTGCTCTAGCGTTTCGGCGTTTGTTTTATTCCAAACGCCACGCCGATGCGATTTTGTTAAGTTTTGGGGGCTAAGTTTGGCACAACTTAATGCTTTGCCTATTTACTCGAATAATTGTGTGTGTTTGTTGTGACACATAGATGGAAATTTTCTTCCCGATTTTCCGGGCTAGTTTGCCAAAGGAAGGAAGGAAATGTTGTTCTGGGATTGTTAGGAAATTAAATTTGCCTGGACTAATTTTAATAATATTTTAGGTTTTGTATTTTAAAATAGAAATGAACTTGTTTAAAGTTTAAAGTTTTATATTTAACATACAATAAAAGCTGTTTTATTCGGCATTATTACAAGGGGCACGCTTTATAAACTGATACATTTTGAAATACAAATACTTTTAAGATTTAAAACGGAAAACTTGGGATGCAACGCAGGTTATTATCTTTTGCATGCGCCCAACGTTTTTCGTTTTAACCCTTACAAGTATTGTCATAACTATTAAAAATTTACATTCACAAATTTTGCAGGACAATCTGTATGGGGTTATAAATCTGTATGGGGCTAGGAAAAAATATTTTATGGAGTACTTTTTAGTCCGTTGTGAAAACCTGCTATATTAATTTGTCTTTTTAATTTAAATAATTATTTATTTCGCGACAGCTAGCGAATTCGCACTTACATCTCAATATTATATTCGGTAATAACACATTTGATTACTGCACAAATTTTTTATTATTTAATTTAATTTTGTTTGTTAACTTAATAGATTCAACACAATAATTCTCGTAACATAATATACTATTATGGCTAAAATTAAATGATACATTTTGTAAATTTTTAAATCAAATTATCACGAGCATTTGTTGAAATAATATAGCATTTCAGAAAAAAAACAATTTGCTGAAATGTAAATGTCAATCAAACCCATTGTATAGTAAATAATTTTATTATAGTGCAGTCAGGCAAACCCGAACAGTGAATTCCAGTGGAAAAAATGCATGTAATAAAGAAAATGATTGCGCTTATCAGCCCAGCAATAGTTGCAGAAGTGCATAAGGCATGTCAGGAAGTGATACGTACAGTTATTGCAAAAAGGTATACATGGCATGTTTATGTCTATGTATCCGGTAATATTACGAACCCAGCCAGGTTTCAACTTGCATGCAAATATCGCATGACACTGCTACGTTTACATCACCTTTTTCATTTCATTTAGATGTTTTTACTTTTGTTTTTACAATATGTAGAAGACTTGCTCTCTGAAATTCCATATTAAAATAAACAAATTGTTTTTTTTTATATATGTATTGTATATTTTGTCATAAAATTGTCAGTTTTTTTTTTGTTCATATTAATATTAATATAGTTTGCTACATACTCGTACAGTGCTGAGAAAGGTAATTAAAAATTTTAGGCATGCCAATTTTATGACCATATATAAAAATAATGATACAGGTAAGTCTCCTATAACACGGTAGATAAGTTCCAAGAAAACGGCGTGTTATGTGAAACCGTATTATATGAGATCCAGAACCAATCGAAAAAAGGAAGTTAGGTTCCAAAAATTAAAATACATTTGTACATATAATTTTTAAGATACATAGAAATAACTTCAATTTTATTAAAAATGTACCTGAGAGGTAAACAGTTATTTTTGTCATTTTTATAGTAGACGCGAAAAACGAAATAATAAATATTATAAGAGTGCTATACAAAACATATTACTGGATCTGGCTCCATACTCAACATACGATTTCTACATAGGCAATATGGTAACGTAATATTAATATTATGATACGCTTGAAGAAAAAATATTATATGGTTTAATTATTTTCAATCCATCGAATAAAATTTAATTTAGTTGAAATGTTCTTTCGAATTGAAAATAAAATGGCAACCTATCTTGCACAATAAAATCCATGTACACAACACCCGAACTGGGCGATAAAAAGCCTGCTTCATTCTGCAGCGTGCTATAATGTGGAATTTCGCTTTGGTACAAGTATCTTCTAGCGAACAGAAGACACTTTTCTGAGTTGTTTTAAAATGGATGGATTTGTGCTTGGTCGGGTGCAAATAAAAGCAATTTCCTGGCGGTATGGCACCTATCCGCCGCAGGATTTCTATAAAAACATACACACACACACACACAAACGTATAATGTTTTTATTGAAAACACGATATAACGTCGTCACCGCAGAAGCGAAAATGAAAACTTTCCTGACAAGACTGTTGTCGTGTGTGGAAAAGGTTTCTCTGCCGCACGTCTTATCTGTAATGAGTTACAAGAGCCGTTCGTTGGCGCTTCATATATATACTTTTAAAACAATACAAATATTGTAGATTGTTGATCTTGCTTTTTAACAAAAAAACAAAAAAAAAACCTATATATTTATTTATCTGCAAATGTTTGATAAAGTCAAATAACTATTAAACAAGAATAGAAATTTATTTTAGTGTTCGTTCGGAAAGAATACTATTAAATATGAAACTTTATAATAATCCGTTCAGACACGTGTCCCCATAGACAGACTGATAGATGGACATTATGCTATATAACAGTTGATTCGTGTTACTGTAAGCCTAATTTGTGTTTATTTGTAGATAATCTCGATATGTCAAATTTGGTATGTGATATGTGATATGTGATATGACGATCGGTAAAAATTGTTTCGTCTTATATTATAATCCTAGAAATAAATTCATTTTTATTTCTCTCATTTCAAAGAAAAATATACACCATTTTATTATGAATTTCTTTCGGCCGAAATCTCGTGTTCAAATAAGCAAGGAAAAAAGAAATCTAATCACAAGCTGCGCAAATTCATATTAGCACGATTTAATGATTTTCTTCACTGCTTTTTTTCGTGTTTAGCCGCGATCACATTTAATCTTCAGCTATCGCTCACTCGTGCAGGAAAATTGTAGCCTACCTCAATAGCCCTAGACCATAGGATTGGTGTCTAAACATTAGGTTATATGCCATAAGCTACAGATTGATTGCGCGCGACCATATACGGTAATAACACCCTGTGTATTTAGGCTAATTGAATATTTGAATATTTTATGTACGGAATAAAGAACAGTGTTATAATCTCACAATCAATAGGGATATCTAAAGGTTTTGATATTTATGGTACATGTGCGCTGAATTTAATATTGATTCTTTTCCTAAAAAAATTATGTTATGACTAATTTTTTTAATTTTATTTTGAGATAGTCATATCTTTTATATGTATTAATATCATTTATATGTATATTGTATATCATAAAAATATTAAAAATTATTTAGCCGTATCGAAAAATGTTCCAAACAAAAGTTGTTATTTATAACTTGTTTAGCAACTTTGGTATTATAATTTTTTTCGATATAAGAGTATATTTTTGTTATGAAATATTCGTAACACATAAATTACTACTTCTGGTTAGTAGATTTTTATCATTTCACCTCCGAAATTCAAATATAAAATTTTATAATTCGTTCAGCCGAATTTGCTCTACACGTGTTCGCTGACCGACAGACGAACTTCACACTAAAACAGTTTATTCGTGTTACTATAAGCCTAATTCGTGTGTATCTGTAAAAATCTTGATATGTCAAATTTGGTATTATTACATACATACATACACAAACATTCCTATTCAGAGAAGCAACTGTAACTTCATAAACATTTATGATACCTCTTATACATGCTTTTCTATTCCTACTACTTGGAAACTTTCGCTCACGCAAGCTATTGTCTCAATCATACACACCTACTACTCATCTTGAACGTCCATGCAAACGTACATACATGCATACATACACAATCACGCCATGTACCCAACAGGGTGTAGCACAAAACTCTTTTCATCATTTCGTAATCAGTCTCCATGCAAACGTATACCTTCAAAATCATTCATATAAATTCTTGTAACCAAACGTTACATTAGACATTCGCCCAAGATTTCTTCCTAAAAATTCTGTATCATTTTTAAAAACAAACAATTCCAGTAATTAACAGTTATACTTCGATAATTATCTCACTAACAACATCTCCAACACTTATTCTAACTTTCAAAAAAAATCTCTATGTAAATAACATCAACTCCCCATCGCTTTACAAAGCCGCAAACTTATTTGTCTCCGCTTCATTATGGTGTGTGGTGGGCACTGTGTTGCCTCGCTCGCTATCTGAAGTACTATCTCAGCGTAAAGATCTACTACAACCGGACGCTAAAACGACGCTAAACACTTCCGGGTCGGGCGTCCGAATGAAAATAAACGTCCGAGCGCTAACACATACCCAGCCATCGTAGTGTCGTCTAGTGACCATTAGTGTGAAATTCGCGACCGTGTGCCAACTGAGAAATATTTATATTCCCTCTGCGGCGATATACTTTTTTAAAGGTTTCAGATTTTGTTTTTTATTTACGCGTCAACTCAAGAGAATTATTTTTCTTTTTTCTCTCTAAAATGATTAAGTACTTTTGTAATATGTGAGTGTAATATTTACAGTTGAAGTTTTTTTGTAATATTACTTTTGAGTTACTACAAATAATAATAATAATATAGTAAAAAAATTTTTAGAATTAAAATAAAACTACTTAAGGTTAAAGTTCTGTATTAATATTTATTTTAAATTGACGTTTCGACGAAACTCAACGTGCGTCTTCATCAAAATGATATAAATGAAAGTAAATAACAGAACATAGAAACAAGTTACTAGGTAATAAATAAATAACTAGATCATACAATTTATAGATTTTTAATTAATGGAAGCCAAATTTTATTTAACTCAGTGCTTCTTCACAGTGATTGATGTTATCCTTTTTTTATAAATTTCTATTGTTTCAAAAGTAATAATAATAATAATAATAATAATAATAATAATAATAATAATAATATTTTATTTATTCTGTTAACCAAGATACATAGGTATAGAACAAGTCACAAATGTTTACATAATTAAATAATTACAAATTTACAAATTTAAATATTCATTTACAGAATAAAAGCAATTAATAAAGCAGTTCTAGATTAATAAATATTATTTAAAAAAAAAATTGGATTACCAACAGATTTTGCTTAAGCGTGTTAAATTATTACTAACGATTAATATTTGTTAACAAATATTTGCGATTCTAAATCAGCAAAATTTCCACATCTTAATTAAACAAAACGTGTGATTTTGTAACTCTATCCGAAACCTTTACCTCATTAATTCACTGAATCGAAAAGAACAAACCCGTGCCGAATAAAGATACATTACTTCAAAAACAGGGAAAAAAGAAAAATACACCCACATTTTCACCGTTTCCCCGATGTGAAATGTAATACCCGTTTGTTTTGGCCCACGCATCGTACACCTATCCTATGTGTATTGCCCGTAGGATATTTCAGCAATTTCAGTCCTTCATAAGGACGCAACAAAGTGATTCGAGCCGTGGCCCCCGAGAGTCCGAAATTAAAGGAGAAATGTTTCTGTAAAAAGGATATACAGGCCAGTGGCCGAAAAGATTCATCCTGCTTTGTTAAAAGACTCGAGGGTTTGGATTCTATAAACAGAGTTGGATTCCAATTAAAAGGAGTTGGTTTTTTTTGTTTTTCTTTAAGGGATTGTTTAGTGATTGCAAATTTTGGTGTAAAGTATAAATATCACTTTTTGTTATTATTTATTTTACTAAAAGGATTGTATAGTGTTTAATACTGTAAATATACATACACATACACACAATCACGCCATGTACCCAAAATGGTGTGGCACAAACTCTTTTCATCATCCCGAAATCAGTCGCCTCCAAACATTCCTATCCAAACAAGCAACTTTCGCTTTATCCACATTCATAATTCCTCTCATACATGCTCTTTTATTCCTACTACTTGGAAACTTTCGCTCACGCAAAACACTCTCAATTCTACCACTCCAACTACTCATCGGACGTCCACGCAAACGTATACCATCAAAATCATTCAAATAAATCTTTTTAACCACAAACGTTCATTAGACATATTCGGTCAACATGTCCGAAACCATCTTAACTGACTAACACGGCAACTTTTGCTACAACATTTTTTTCAATTTCACACTCATCATACACTAATCGTATTTTGTACCCGATCTCTCCTATTTACATCACATACCCCAAGTAAAAATCTCATTTCCAATATCATTATCAAACATAAATAAAATCTCAGCATTTGAGTATTATTATATTAATTTCACAGATACATTTATGAACATTTATTTGTTCAATGTTTACGTATTACATATGATACATTACACATTATACATTATTTTATATTACACATTATATTACATTATTTTATATACATTATTTTATATTACACATTACACATTATACATTACATATGATATTAATTTTCGAGTGTTTTTTCTGTTGCAGTTTTGACGTGCGCGGTAAGCCAATGGCGGAAGCCCGTCGCTGGAGCGATCCGGAAGTGTTCGGTTCACGTGCATATTTTCGCACCGGTTCCGAGCCGGCGCAGCTTGTCATCGACGACATACGACGTCATGACGAAGGCGTTTATCGGTGTCGCGTTGATTTTCGCAACACGCAAACGAGAAGCTTCCGGTACAATCTCACTGTTATTGGTAAGTTAGTTATATATGTATTTTTAACTTTTTTTTTCGTTGTACATAAGCGACATTTTAATGATATAACATATTTCAATTCCAATACAACACTGGGAACTGTATTCACATTTTCATATAATTTTTTTAATAAATTCAAAGGCATGTAAACGTATATTAATCATTTACAAATTGTACAAAGTTAATGGTTTTTAGATAATTTATATATTATATTTTATAAAAGTCTATGTTTGTATCGTTTGCGCCATATAATTAGATTGTTTTCTGTTAAATAATTTATTTCATAAATTCAAAGGCGTGTAAATGTAGATTAATTTAATATTTGAATACCAAAATTGCCATTAGTGAACTAATTTTATTATTAGTTAATTTTTTACGAAAAATTTATTTGATTCGATCTCGACAAGGTCACCTACAAGTACATTTTTCTTAATTTATAAATTAATTAATGAAAAAAATCAATCCATTAATGGCGATTTCAGCATTCAAATATTAAATTAATTTTCAAATAATAATAAATAAACTATATATTTTTACAACAAATTACAAAAAAACATAATTGCATCATCCTTTTTCTAATTCTATGATTTTTAGTGTGAGTGTCATACATATTTTTTTTTATTAAAACTTAAATAATTTTAAGCTATATTTCTGTCGGGTTTAAATATCTAATTACTTATTTTGTCACCTAATAACTTATTTCTATGTTCTGTTATGTCATTTGTATCAGTTTTTTTTTATGAAGACGTACGTTGAGTTCGTCGAAACATCAATAAATATTAATACAGAACTATAATCTAAATCTACTATATATTAATAAGTTTTTATGTTTTTATGATCTTTTAATTGATATATTCAGCTTAAAGTTCACTTTAATTTAACTTTACATGATATTTAACAGTAAATTACTTATTTTGTCACCTAATAACTTATTTCTATGTTCTGTTATGTCATTTGTATCAGTTTTTTTGATGAAGACGTACGTTGAGTTCGTCAAAACATCAATAAATATTAATACAGAACTATAATCTAAATCTACTATATATTATATTTTTATGATCTTTTAATTGATATATTCAGTTTAAAGTACACTTTAATTTAACTTTACATGATATTTAACAGTAAAATAACAGCATTTAATAATTTTTACAATAATAATTTACGTAATATTACATTTTTATGAAAAAAAATTTTGTACTTCAATTTTTAAAAAGTGTACTCCATTATCTGACATAGATTGCACACAACATTCATAATAATAAAAACATTACAATTCCCCAAACAAACAGTAAAAATTTCTGAAAATTACATCACGCATGCCCAACCTCTCGAATTCTTGCAACTGCATTACTAGAAACTGCACTGATGCGAGACACGACGCTTACCTTGTGTCCTATTTCTTCCTCATCCTATTCGAAGAGACGACGCGAGCGAGCGCGCTATTCTTCGTTAGGGATTTACGAACGTCGGTTACGGCGACGACACCGAACCGGATTACCCGGAATGCAATGCGCGCCGTTGCGACGCCCGCCGCCGCACCGTTAACTGAAGCGAAGTATCCAGGGGGACTGGCGCGACGCGAGAATTTACCGGTTTGCAATCTAGTGTCGTTAACGATCCTGCCGGTTCTGATTACACTTTTGGTTTTAGAAGACGTTATTGCCTCTGATAGCGAATCGTTTCTCTCCGAGAACTGCACGATTGTAGAGTAATGTGTAATTTTTAACTGTAATTTACTTTTACGCTTGAAATATATTTTCATAGGTTTTTTTTTAGAACAGTTTTTTGTTTTATATACAGTTACCAATACGCATTTTTTTTTTATTATCAGTTTTAAATTAAGAAAAAGTCAGTTACTTGACAATATTTATACACGTACATGTACACATACAACATTACCACTTTTTTATTAACTCGGTTTCTTTCCTGTCTGTTTGTTTGTTTATCTGTTCGGTACAAAGTTTGCAATCAATTTTAAATTAACTTCTTGATGAGCTAGACATTTGAAACTTACAAACATAGCTCTCAGAACTTGATGACAATGCAATGTTAACTAATTAATTAATTAATAATATTAGAAATATTAATTTTTATCTTGTACCATATTTACGAATTCTGTACATTCGTGTTTTTAGCAATTTTTTTTTTTTTTTTCAAAATACAGAAACTACAGAAAACAACTACAGAAAATACAGAACACACAAGACTAAAAATCAGAAAATAATTGTTTAAATTTAAAAAAAAAAATAATATACCACGTTTTTAAAACGGAATGACCCCATACAGATTGTCTTAAAAATTTATTATTATGAATTTGTAATAGCTATGACAATGCTTGTAAGATTTAAAATGAAAAACATGAGACGCAATGACAGCTATTCCCTACACCATGCACTCCACGTTTTTCGTTTTAAATCTTATAAAAAGATTTATTTGAATGATTTTGATGGTATACGATTGCGTGGACGTCCGATGAGTAGTTGGAGTAGTATGATTGAGAGTGTTTTGCGTGAGCGAAAGTTTCCAAGTAGTAAGAATAAAAGAGCATGTATGAGAGGAATTATGAATGTGGATGAAGCGAAAGTTGCTTATTTGGATAAGAATGTTTGGAGGCGACTGATTTCGGGATGATGAAAAGAGTTTGTGCCACACCCTTTTGAGTACATGGCGTAATTGTGTATGTATGTATGTATGTATGTATAAGTATTGTCATAGTTATTCAAAATTCACAATCACATATTTTCAGGACAATATGTATGGGGTCAGGAATCTGTATGGGGCTAGGAGAAATTATTTTATACTTTTTAGTCCGTGATATATTAAATTGATATTATTATTATTACCTATAATGTTATAAGTTCAAAATCGGGTTTACAATTATTAATAGTTTTAATATTTAAATCCTGCAATCGCTTTTAATGAACTAATAAAATCACTAGTTAATTTTTCTTTATTAAAAAAAATTAGGTAATGTTTTAATTAGTTAATTAACGACGATTTCAGCATTTAAATATTAAACTAATATACGTTAACACGCTTTTGTATAATAAATAAAAAATTATGCTTCAATGAGGATATGCTATATGCAAACCGTACAACAAAGCAGTAATGAAGGTTGTAACTAAAATTGTGTCTTGACTAATCATTGATATCTCTCATTAAATTACATGTTAAAATGAATATTGAAGTATAAATTGTAAATTTTTTAATTGTTATGTAACTTAATAATTAATCTTAATTTTACAAATCTATAAATAGACGAGCACATAAATTCTAAATTCTACATAGTGTGAAAATGCAATAGTTTCTCATAAAGTAATATGATAAGTTATACATGTAAGTTGTGCCTTACTCTAATGCTTTGGACGGTAAAATTATACAATTTGTACAATACAACAAAATTTACATTTACAATTATTATTTCCCCAGCAGTCATTTTCATTTTATGCTTTGTTTTGTTTGCAAAATATTTTTTCAATATTTTTTGACACTATTTTAAAGTGTAATTTGTACACAAAATTAGTGATATCTTTTTAAACAATAGGTGTAGAAAGCGATGATTGTGTTGAACCTATTTAATTGTGATCGAGACAAAACTGAGCGAAATACAAAAACGAACTTTCTATTCCGAGTGACATATACGATTTCTTTCTTCAAGCGTTCCAAATGAAATGATTATTTACTTTGTTAAATATAATTAATTAATTTTGCATAAATGTAAACTTGAAATGCAACTGATTCCAAAAAAAATATATTTCATAAAATATTAATACTAACAGACACAAAATTACATCAAAACGAATTTACAATTTTCGCAACGCAAAATCCCTTTAGAAAGTCAAGTCCTCTCGAAGCAAAGCAGGAGCAAAAAAAAATCAGAAAATCACGTAGTATTTCTGTGTGTCATACACGAATATTAAACGAAATTCAATTTTAAAACGGGTACCGGTAAGAATACGAACCCGAACATCGGGAAAGCACCGTCAATAACAAATCCGCCACACAGTGCAGTGGCGTCGAACCAGGACAGGGAAGCAGGAGAAGGGAGCCAATCGGGAGCGCGTCACCGAACCGTGTGACATTCTGGCTTACAAGCGGGGGAGGGAGGGAATCAATATGACTTCATTATTATCGACGGGGAAAGATATTCAAACGTCAAAGGTTTGAAGCTGGGATGAGGTTTGGTTCGGAGGTCTGCGGTATATATATACGGGGAAAGGTACTAAGATTCGGTATCAGAGAGAGAATCCAATTTTCTTTCGTAGACTGAAAATATACCTTCGGCTCGGGTGATAACCAAACACCAATGCGCCTCCAGGTGGTTGCTACTGTTCCATACAATGTCGTTTCCGTTTTTTACTTACTTACATCTTATTAGTTGAGTTTTTCTGGTGATTTGTGGAAATCCATAGAGATTGTTTACTTATCTGATGAGGTTAGCTTGAATAATATAGTTTGTAATACGATTTAAAAATTTATGTCATATTACATGTAATTTTATTTGTTATGTGAATGTAATTTCTTATAAAAAATGTAATATTACGTAAATTTTCAAAGTAAAAGTACAAAATGTTGTTATTTTTATTATTAAAACCAATGTTAAATTACATAAAAAGATAGGAGTATATTTTTACAGTGTATATAAATTTTGTTTAATTTTTAAAACTATAATAATATATTTCCTGATGAAGACGATGTTTAGTTCGTTGAGTAAGTCAAATATAAATAAATACAGAACTTTAAGCTAAAGCAGTTTTATTTTACGTTATTTTAATTTACAATAAATTAATAAATTTTGCAAAAATAACTACAGCTACAACTACAATAATATTTTATAATGATTCAGAAGCACTACATAAACATATGAAAAATATTTTAAACTAGAAAATTTTTCTACGCAACAAAATATATATTTTTTTTTTCTTTTTGAACATGAAATATCGAAAAACTTTTTTAACATTTAAAAGAAGAAAGAGTTTCGCTAATTACGTATTAACTATAAAATGAAACAAATATTTAAAAAATTAAAAAAATAAAACTTTATCAAAATTAAAATACTATTAACGTTAGTACAGTAATTAAAATTAAATTTATCGTGATAAATAAAAAACTACATAATATAAAATACATTAAAGGAATATTTGAATAGAATTTTCCAATATTGTAGCACACGCAGATTAAATCAATAAAAATTCTCGTTCTTTTTTTTTATTATTTTGTTTTTATATTTAATACACGATTTGAATATTTCGCATAACTTGCGAATACAAAATAAAATATAATTTTATTTATGTTTTTTCGTAGTTAGATGCAAAAAAAAATTGTATTGGCTACATCTGGTTGTTGTTTATTTTAGAAAATAAAATAAATTTTAATAATGAAAAATAATTTAATCATATATTAAAATAAAACGGATTTAGGATGTAATTCTGTTTTAGTATTTATTAATAATCGACATTTCAACGTACTCGACGTACATCTTTATCAGGCTTACAATTAGTTGAAACTGAAAACTATATATGGAAAGGTCTAACTTTAAGATAACAGCAATTATCGTTCGCAATCAGTACGAAAAGTTTCGTCTCACAATTAGAGTCCAGTATCTTGCCCGTTTTATGCGGGAGTACTGCTGAATGCTCCAGATATTAGTAACGAGTTTAATTAACAAATTCGAAAGAGGCACACGAGTTAGAGTACGCTAAGCTATCCGTGTACTAGCTCGCAATTATATATTATAATCAAAAGGTTCGGTAACGAGAACTCTTAATAGCGGTCCAATATGGCGAGACACTGATACGATGGTAAAAAAATTTCATTGGATTTGCTGTGAGATTATACCAGGATTTTAAGATATTTGTTTTATTAATTTAGAAGGGATATTAGAAGATAATTATTTTGAAATATTTATCTATAGGTAATATTTTAATAATTAGACGAATTAAAACAAATAATTGTATTATGCAGGATGTTCGTTTGGAAAGTTGACAAAGAAAATCGACAATATACAATAGTTTTTCGAGAAACTATTATTAAAAACATTTACATATTAAAAAATATAAATGATTAAATACAATAGGCAATAGGCAGGGCCAATGCATTTTTCTTTAATTTAAAAATTGTCTAATGTTTAATTAGATAAATAAATATAAAATTAATGGTGTTTAATGCAAAAAATAAAAATAGTTATTTTTTTTTAAATTTCAAGGCCTAACGTACCCAAATATATATTTTATATGTATTGAAAAGGAGTTTGTCCCACAAAATTTGCAATATCTTTGTGATTACTAGAGGTAGAAGAACACAAATTAGCAGTGCCAGCAGTTCACAGTTCAGATGATTTACAAAAACAAAAGTAAATTAAGTATATCTGAATGAATTACAAACTAAACTTGTTGATCATGAAATTGTTCCATCATAAAAATATAAAAATAAATGGTATATATGATATTTTTTAGTATATTTCAGTTAACAATAATTATTAACAGAAAATTTATTATTATTAAATTAATTTTTGTTTTTTAGAATTGTCGGGAAGGAATTTATCTCCCTAATTTCGGCTTTTACATCATATATTTAATAGATTAAAAGTGATTTCGATTGTGGTTTATTTTTGATAATAGTTAGTTTATAATGTAATTTCACTAATTGGAAATAATTTTAAATAAATTTGCCTACTATCCAACATATAACAAATAATTTAATTACGAAAAGGTGCTCAATTATTGGCTCAACGCTGGAAATTGGAAACTGGTAACAAATGAGCATCATCACTGTACAGATGTGTTGTTGAAGCTTGGTGACGTTACATTTTGTAGAATTAATAGTTACTCTGATAAATGACTCGTAGGTGACAATTTACAAAGACGAAAATATATATGTCTATTGTTAAAATGGGGGGTTGGCCCGAGAGAAAAACGTTGTACTTATACACCAGCCCTCTGTATATAACCTTGAGATATTATTGTAATATGTATGATGTATAACTTGTAAAACCATTTCGGTTTCCATATGTGTGTGAGTGGTTTAATCAAAATTAATTATTGTTTGTGACAAATGTAAATATGGTTATATTGTATCATACATTTGTGACAAAATTACTGCAATATCACTTAGCTAATCATTATTTTAAATACTGGTTTTTATAGCTGCAGTTTAATGGAACATAAGTCTATATTAAAATAAAACGGCTTTAGGTTGTAGTTCTGTATTAATATTTATTAATAATTTACGTACTCAATGTACATCTTCATTAGAAAAAATTATAAAAATGAAGAAAACCAAATTTGTGTTTCCTGTAAACTTACAATATAAATAAAGTATTATTATTATTAAAATAGGTTTTTTTTAATACATCTATGATTTATTAATCATAACGTATACAAAATACTTATGAAACAGTCGAAAGAAAATGTGATACAAATGTTATAGCTCAAAATATGTCCTTCCGGCCATTACTGTTTCAAAATGACTCTTTTAAGCTCCTCATGAACATTAATAAACACCTAAAAATACTGTTTCACATTTAGTAAAATAACGCATCTTTGCCGTGAACCCCACAGTATCATATTTCGCGGTATTACTAGGAATCAGTGTCACATAAATTCGAACAGGACGCTATCCTCTGGTTGCGCCAATAAAGTAGCTACCGCACAAGAATTCTAACTCCTACCCCTTGTTTAAGTTAGAGGTGTGAGTTAACCAAATAGCTGAGAATATCCGGCTCTGGGTTACGTTACAGCAATCATCAGTATCAGTTCCCGTAATTCCTAGATGGAACATAGGTGCTATATACTCGAGAAGCTGAATATATTAGTTTCTTAACAATTTTTACTTGCATTGTCAGTGGTGCGGATCGTTAGCTCACATAGCCAAGCAAGGAACCTACATCTTATCAGTTCAGTAGTACAATATTTTAATACCAGAAATAATATTTAATATAAAAAATAAAACTGTTTTTGGTTAAAGTTCTGTATTAATATATATTTAAAAATCGACGTTTCGACGAAACTCAACATCCGTTTTTATCAGGATAAATGATACAAATAAATAACATTACAATAAATGCAACAAATAAGTAACTAGATTATTTTTTATAGATTTCTAATTAATGGAACCACTGAGTTTTTGGCTTCCATTAATTAATAATCTATAAATTTTATGATCTTGTTACCTAGTAACTTGTTTCTATGTTCTCTTATTTCTTGTAACGTCATTTGTATAATTTATTCTGATGAAGACGGACATTGAGTTTTGTCGAAACGCCGATTTTAAATAAATATTAATACAGAACTTCAACCTGAAGCAATTTTATTTAATATAATGAGTTCTAAAAGATTTTTTACTATGTTAAAAATTCTCATAAATCTGTTCCAAATATTTAGTGAAAATAAACGTATCCCAAATATTTATTCATAAATTGTTAACAAATTATGACCGCCTAAAGTGACCTTAAGAGTTACTAAGTAATAAAGCAAAGGGAGTTTAAATTTTCACCTCCTCTCCCCACCCTCTTCAACTAATTTTAGGGGTGAGGATATGTAGATGGAATGGGGTTTACGTAAATCGAATTGTGTTGTGTGGTTTCAGTCTGGCTGTGAACACTAACTCACTGCATTATTCGAGCTGGGTTGCGGTTTCGTTACGACATTTCGCGTTCTAATTTAATTGTATACACACACACACACATATATATATATATATATATATATATATACAACAAATGTAAATATGTATGGATATACACAGCGAAATCGGTAGTATATATATATATATATATATATATATATATATATATATATATATATATATATATATATATATATGTTTGTGTGTGTAAAGATACTGGTATACAAGGAAGTCGCATTTCTGGTTGGGTTGGATGTTATCATAACATATGACAGCTGGGTTTGATTTGATAATTGCTCGGTGGATTGAATTTCAAATTATATGTATATCACAACGATATTTTGTAATTGTAAACTGATTCTCTGTATGTGATTCTCTAATTGTGTTATTTTCAGTTTTAGTATTTGGAGAAAAATTTTGTTTTATTTTTCTATCAAATAGAATATTTTGTTTATCATATTTAGTTTATCTATATTTATATTTAAGATTAAAATAAAACTGCTTCAGATTAAAGTTTTGTATTAATATTTGTTTAAAATCGATGTTTCGACGAAACTGAACATCAGTCTTCATCAGGATAAATGACATTACAGTAAATAACAGAATATAGAAATAAGTTACTAGGTAACAAATAAGTAACTAGATCACACAATTTTATAGATTTTTAATTAATGGAAACCAAATTTTATTTAATTTTATTTATAATTAAAAAAATCTGTAAATTGTATGATCTATTTATTACTAGTAACTTGTTTCTATGTTCTGTTATTTACTGTAATGTCATTTATATTATTTATCCTGATGAAGACGGACGTTGAGTTTCGTCAAAGCGTCAAAACGTCGAAAAGACCTATTATTTGTATGCATACATACACAATCACGCCATGTACCCAAAAGGATGTGGCACAAACGCTTTCCACTATCCTGAAATTATTTTTTTCCAGAGAAGCAACTCTAGCTTCATCCACATTGATGATATCTTTCATACATGCTCTTCTCATCATAGCACTCTATCTACTCATCGGACGTTCACGCAAATGATAAAAAAGTCATATTTTTGTGATTTTTTAAAATTTCTTTAAAGAAATCACGAACAGTCTAACTCTGATTTTCTGGTACTTATATAAAT
Organism: Clivina fossor; assembly: GCA_963966155.1. Taxonomy (NCBI): domain Eukaryota; kingdom Metazoa; phylum Arthropoda; class Insecta; order Coleoptera; family Carabidae; genus Clivina; species Clivina fossor. Next base: position 16,771,857 of record OZ014557.1, read on the forward strand.
TTTAAATAAATCATCAATAACTACATGCAATTTATTAAGTACATATTTCAGAACGTTAACTTTAATTATCACCGTTTAAAATTCATTAATTGCATACAAGGGGAAAAAAATGCGCTTGATTACATCAGACATTTAGTTTTTTATCTCTCTCTCAACTTTATTTACAACACAACTTCATAGCACAGTATAATTTAGATGTAGGAGCAAATTATAAACAATCTAAACGAGAAATCAGCCACGGTGAATCGCAGTTAATAACCTGTTAAATAGCATTCATTATACAACCTCAAAACGGCAGATGCAAAACATACATGTAATCCTCATCGTCTCAGTATGTTTTTGAAACGTCTGGGCGCGCACACAAAATTTAACGGACAAAAAAGCAACAAACGAACGCCGAGCAAAAACTCCATGGCCACTGATTCCTTATCTTTATTTTTATATCTAGAAATGCTTGGATACACATAATCTAGTTAGCCATTCCCTCGAGGTAAACTAAAAGTGCAACCATTGTAATGTAATGGAACACGTTAGCTGTGTTAGTTTGGCCGTTTTACGTGCGGTGGCAGCATATGGTATTGTGTTGTGTGGCGCTAGTGTCGCGCGATGTGCTTCTCGAAAGAAAAAAAACGAAACCGGAAACGATGTCAGGAGAGACGATTCAAATAAAGAGTAAACAGTGGAAGTGAAAGAATTCCGCAGCTAACAGAAAAAGTTTCGTATTGACAATGAGAACCAAACATTGCAAACAATGAAATGGATTCTCAGTCAATCTATTCTATTGTACAATTGAAAATTCTGTTCGTATATCACCTTTTAACTGCTTCATTTCATTTATTCAATTCTAATAACACTCTGAAGTCGGATTCTTCGTGCATAAAATCGAATTGAAATGGAACAATTGCACTACAATGTTAATAAGAACTCTGTGAGCTTTTTTTTTTAATCTTATTCGTTTTCTATAGAAATAACAGTCGCTCTAAAAATTAATTAGAACAATTTCTATTCTTCAAGTAAAATAAATTTTAAATAATGAGAAATATATTTTTTGTTCAAGCGTATCATAATATTCACATATTCCCTATGTAGAAAAAGGTTATTATGTTACTAGTACAATAATGACATTATTATACAGCAGTTAGTTATTGATGGCAGCACCAAACATAACTACAACGTCAAGTGTATTTAATCTGACATCTTCGACCACTATATTGCAAAACTATTGCGTCAAGTTAAGTTAATTGACAATTGCATTATTTATTTTCGCTTGAATTTTAATTTGATTATTGAAAATTTGTGAATAAGTGCAAGTGATGTAATGTGCACCGTCAGATTTGTCAGAAACTATATATTCGACCAAAGAAACACGATCAAATATATTTAATTTTACATCTCCGACTGCTATATTAAAAATTATTGAGTCAAGTTAAGTTTATTGACTATTGCATTATACATTTTCGCTTGAATTTCAATTTGATACTGATAAAATTGATGTAGGCGAGCATTGAGTTTCGTCGAAACGTCGATTATAAATCAAAAATTTAATACAGAACTTAAACCTAAAGCAGTTTTATTTTAATATTAAATTTATTCGAATTAAGTTTGAAATATTCGAGAGTAAACCGTTGTTAGCTTACCGCTATGTTGTATTTTTATTTAATTTAAATACATTTCACTAATGAACAAAATAAGTACCAACTATTAGTTAATTCAGTTTCGCATCCATGTTATGTAAATCTTCAATTTGCTGTTGGAATTTTAAAATGGATAAATAAGAGAGTGCAGGTAGCCATAGTCCGATCCGCGTTTGCTATATGGATACAAAAACAAGAGAAACATAGAAACGGCACTTTCATACAGTTAAGCTCTTATTCGGAAAATAAATATTCATCGGAACAAATGAAATACATTTCAATTAAAAAACTCTGGCAATTTGTTTGAATGGAGTGAAGAGGAAACAAAAAAAAAACTGCGAGGTTTATATATATACAAAAAAAGCTTTCAATTCAACGACACAAAATTAAATACTAGGAAAAATCATTTTTGCTTACTTGCCTTTTTTATTATTTACCTTTGACCGGATTTTTTTTTAAGTCAAATGAAAAAGTTATCGTATTTCAGATTGATAGATATGTAATTTTGTCTCAAGTTTTGTTCCAGAGTTTATTCTTTGCTCCAGACGAAAAATTAAATTAAATGAAAATAAAAAGGCTTTAGGATTATGTTCTCTATACATTTTAATTAAAAATCGACGCTTCGATATACTCTATCTACAGGGTGTAACAGAATAACTATTCCTAATTTTAACTGGAGTATCCTGGGCTCAGAATATGAAGATTTAATGCAAATCACTGAGATAAAATGTGGCTCCTTACTGAGCTACAGGGTGTTTTATATAAAAATTTAAAAACGATTTTTGCCCAGTACTTTAAAACTATTTGACGTATCCTTATCATACTTGGCAGGAAATGTAGGTACCGTACACCATACTAAATTATGTTAAATAAAAGTTTCTGGCTACTGCCAGTGGCGTACAACAGGGGCAAGTGAGAGGTTGATCCTTCCTAAATTCTACGCCACTGGCGGAATTGTCATTTTAGCACAATTTTTCGATTCTCCAATACTAGCTGTGTAAAAAACATACTCTTCCTTTGTAACGATAAAGTCACTGTTTTTCGAGATATTTAAAGTTAAACATAAGCTGCACCCTTGGGATTTTTTCAAAATTTGCTCAAAAAAATCTGAAAAAATTTAGTAAAATAGAGAAAAAAATTAGCTACATAATATCTAAGTAACTTTTTCTCTAACTCATTTTGGTTTGGCTGGAAAAATTATTGAAAATTAATATTTTTTGCATTTTATTTTTTTTATTTTCAATAATTTTTACAGCCAAATCAGAATGAGTTAGAGAAAAAGTTATTTAATTATTATGTAGATAATTTTTTTCTCTATTTTACTGAATTTTTTCAGATTTTTTTGAGCAAATTTTGAAAAAATCCCAAGGGTGCAGCTTATGTTTAACTTTAAATATCTCGAAAAACAGTGACTTTATCGTTACAAAGGAAGAGTATGTTTTTTACACAGCAAGTATTGGAGAATCGAAAAATTGTGCTAAAATGACAATTCCGCCAGTGGCGTAGAATTTAGGAAGGATCAACCTCTCACTTGCCCCTGTTGTACGCCACTGGCAGTAGCCAGAAACTTTTATTTAACATAATTTAGTATGGTGTACGGTACCTACATTTCCTGCCAAGTATGATAAGGATACGTCAAATAGTTTTAAAGTACTGGGCAAAAATCGTTTTTAAATTTTTATATAAAACACCCTGTAGCTCAGTAAGGAGCCACATTTTATCTCAGTGATTTGCATTAAATCTTCATATTCTGAGCCCAGGATACTCCAGTTAAAATTAGGAATAGTTATTCTGTTACACCCTGTATATCATCATCAGGAAAAATATACAAATGACATAAATAACAAATAAACAAAACATAGCATTCTTTGTTCCTTTGTTTCAGAGTTTATTTTTGGAACCAGACGAAAAATTAAACTAAATGAAAATAAAAAGGCTTTAGGATTAAGTTCTCTAAACATTTATATTAAAAATCGACGCTTTGATATACTCTCTATATTATCATCAGGAAAAATTATACAAATGACAAATAATAAATAAACAAAACATAGCTTTCTTTAATTAAAAATTTATAAATTTTCTAATCTACTTACTTATTTGGAAAGAGTTTGTGCCACACGCTTTTGGGTACATGACGTGATTGTGTATGTATATACTTGCTTATTTCGTTACCTAGTAACATGTTCTTATGTTCTGTTTATTTATTATATGTGTGTGTCATTTTATAATTTTTCTTGATAACGATCTACCTAGAGTATATCGAAGCGTTCATTTTTAAATAAAATATATACAGAACTTAATCGGATAGCTTTTTTATTTTAATATAGCGCATAATATTTAATATATTTCTATATACAGTACACATTTTCTACTTCTAAAATAATAACATATTAAAATAAAAACAAAATAAGACAAAATTCTGTTTAATTATTGTATTAAAACGACGTTTCGACGAAACTGAATGCTCATCTTCATCAGATTAAAATTTACTAATGATATTAAATGACGTACTAATGATTTTTATGTCATTAGTAAATTTTAACCTGATGAAGACATGCATTCATTTTCGTCAAAACGTCGTTTTTATACAATATTTAAACAGAATTTTGTCCTAAACGAATTTTTATTTTAATACAATGAGTTCTGCAAAATATTTTACTATGTTAATAACATATTTTTTTATACTTTTAACTGAAACAGAAACACACGTAACTTTTAGCATTTTAAACAAAACAAAAACAAAACAAAAATTGAAACATTTACGTCCATTATCCAAGCAAACTTCAGATAACTTCCAGTAAAGTTGGACATATTATAGTTAAACTCATATATGACAAAGATAATTGCTTCATATTAACAAAAAGATTTCACATGTAAGTTTTCTAGTCTTTTAGTTTTGCATTAGTTGTAAACAAAATGTATGTGTGTGTGTGTTAGTTTTGCACAACAGTATGTACGTATATGTATGTTTGCTAAACTAATTTTCAAACATGCAAAATAACTACGTTATCTTGATACACGCAACTATAGTTATTAGTTGGTCGTAGTTAAACATAGTTATCTTAAGTTACGTTACTAGTTTTAATATATTTATAAGTTATACAAAATACCCTGCTTAAATAATTTACTAATTTTCGACCTACATGCTAAATATTTATATATTTATTCTTTTCATTCAACTAGAAACCAATTTATGTCGAAATTTTCCATTCAAACATACAACTTTTTTTTATCATTTACAAATAATCGCTTACGTAAACTATTTTTTTTATTTATCAGACGTCCATATAGCCGTACAAGTAAACATTTATCAGATATTAATTTATGATAGAAAAAAAACCATTATAATTATATCTATATATCTATAATATCTATAATATTTATCAGACGTCCATATAGACATACAAGTAAATATTCATCAAATATTAATTTATGATAGACAAAATTCATCTTAATTATATCTATTTATCTAAAATATCAAAAATATCAATAATATTTAGAAAATCTATAATATCTATAATATTATTAAAATAAAAGCTTTAGAATATAGTTCTGTATTAATTTTAATTAAAAGTCGACGTTCCGATGTACTCTACGTACGTCATTATTAAAAAAAGATTGTAAATTACATGTACAGTATATAAGCAGAGCATAATAGAAACAAGTTTAGGTAACAAAATAAGTAATTAGCTTATAAAATTTATAAATTATTAAATAAAAGAAGCCAAATTTTATTTAAATTAGTGCTTTTTTAATTTTAAAATAATGAGTTCTGAAAGATTTTTTACTATAATATTATTATTTTTACTCTAATACGTTTTTTCTTCAAAAAGAAAAATGTTAAAATAAAACAGCTTTCGGTTAAAGTTCTGTATTAATATTTATTTAAAATTGACGTTTGATGAAACTCAACGTCCATTGTCATCAGGATATATGATATAAATGATATATATACGTACAAAAAATATTTCATCAACTTGAAAATTCAACACAGAATTTTTAACATAATAGTCATGAATTAATATCTACCTGAACGCTTAACCTTTTCGTTTCACCGATTTCCCCCAAACTCGTTTACTAATCAAAGACACATCCAAACATGGACCCATTCCATAATGCCGCGTGTAACTAACCAAAATCATCCACGTAGCAATCTCCCAATTCCTCCACCAATCCCCGGGACTAACAGTATCCAAGTCGCGGGGCGCAGAACCAAAGTCAAGCGCGTTCAGAAGTCAATACGTCAAACAAATTTAATTAAAGCCCAAGTTGCGGTTACCGCACAAGAGAGACCTAGGCGATTTTAATGAGTAGCCAACCGCTAAACGTTGTTGGCCACCCACACACCCCCAAACCCCCGTCTTTTACTCAGCAATGTCACTATTTCGACGTGAATAAACACTTTGTTGTCGGGCCTCTGGTGCATGAAACTGACTTTAAATTGAATGAGATCCTAGTGTCGCGAAGATACAATACATGGAGTTTGTCGCCGTGCTATCGCTGGTTACAGTTTGCACACTTTGTCTCTTCCTGATGATGAAGTGGGTGAGAGGTGGTGGATTTTGATGAAAGAGAAAGATGAATATTTTCATGACTCGCTAGTAAAATCAATTTATTTAATATTTTAAAATGGATGCTATTTTATGATCTATTAATAATTCAAATATTACCTATGAAATTTTATATTTTTACCTATAGAAAAATCAATCATTTACCTATTAATAATTAAAAAATGATCTATAGTAAAGAAGAAAAAAAACCTAAACCAACTTACTAATCTAACCTACCCTAAATAGCCAATTACGTTAAAATACTGTATGTATAAATAGCCAATTGCATATACATACCGTATGTATCAATAGCCACTTTCTTAATTTTATAGATCAAATTTTATAGATCGATAATTATATCAGTAGGTATTTGATTATTTCCATAGGTCGATAATTATTTTCATAGGTCGATAGATATTTCTATAGATCAATAATTAATTCTATAGGTCAAAAATTAAAGCCATAGATTAATTATTTAATACATAGGTAAACTATTATTTTCATAGGTACTATTCGGTAGATCATATGTGTTTTCATAGGTCAAATATTTTTATCCTTTTGGAGGAATATACGTGGCTAGATTTGATGAATTTATTTACAATTTTTAAATATTGTTTAATTTCTAAGAATATACTCTAATCTAGTTGTTCTAAAAATTAAAGCTACAGAAGAACAGAAAAATTTCAAATATATTATGGAGACATATGCAAATAAATATTGCTCTAAAATATTGATTTTATAAAATATCAAAACAGCAAGAGAATAGTATATTATACAATGATTACAGAATGGTACTAATTTTTCATGAGTATACAATATGAAATTCTAGCTAACTCATCAAGTATTTCAAATGCAATATTTTTTCCTACGACTTTATCTATTATACAAACAAAAAAAATTGCAATTTTTATTTTATTTATTAACAATATTAAATGTAAAATTTCAATTACATTTATTAAATATATTTTTTTCTATAACGTACATAATTCATTAACATTTCTACAATATTACGTGACAAACACTAAAAAAATATCAACATTATCACATCAATTATTTCAACATTTTCTTGAACATTATTTCATCAACGACAATAAAATAAATAACAATAACAACAACATCAACAACAGAATATCAAAAACTCGATTCAATAAAGTTGTACCTTCATCTCTCACCTTGTGTGCCGTGTATAACCTCAGAAATATTTGATGTCTCTATATATATTCTCCATTCCTTTTGAAAGGCGAAACAGACCATTTCTCGGGCGCACAAAACTTTTCATCATCGCGAACGCCAACCGAAGAGAGAACTCATTTCAAAACGACAAAAGATTCGCTCGCTGTATGTGTGTATGTGTATGAACGTGTGAACGTTCAACTGACACCCATCCCGGAGATTTTATTCGTATAACCGGTTGGTAGCGTTCAGATAGTTCCTCTTGGATATCATGACGATTTTGCTAGTGTCGAGTTCGTAACGAATGTTTTTCGAAACGGTTTAAATGTAAAGTCCACATTGTAAACGGAGCTACCAAACCCCCTTTGTGAGTTTGACATTTTCATTATTTAACTCAATGGACGCAATTTCTTTTCCTCTTAATACGGAATTCTGATGAGATTGATTTTACTGATTATAAATAGAGTGAAGGAAATTTTAGGAATTTAAAATTTTAAAGATTGTTTTACTTATTTAGTTACACCAAACAGGCTAATTAAATGACGCAAATGATACAAACGTAGGCTTATAAAATATAATACATAAATATATCTAAAAAAAAAACATTAAAAAGATGAAATGTGTATAATGTGTAAATATTTAAACTTCGGAGATGAATATTTCAATTTGGTCAACTTTTGATAAAGATTTACCAACCAGAAGTGGTAATTTACTGATGTCACTTTTATGTGTTTTACAAATATTTCGCAAAAGAGATATATTTCTAAAAAATTTATTTAACAAACTTTGCTAAACAACAACTTTTATTTGGAACTCTAAATATTTTTTTTATAATTTTTTTATATTTTTATAAAATATGTAAAATTCTGTAACTAGATGACATACTTATGTCAAGACAGTTTTGATTTTAGTTAATTTGATAACAGTAGTTATTGTTATTCAAATTTTTCTATTCAATAATTTATTTAATACGATGATGGTCGGTTCTGTGGTGGCCACAGCATATTTTTTATTTTTATTTTAACACATATAATAATTCAATGAATAATTTATATTACATTAGTTAATTATAATTGCTCTTTTACGAGAAATTCAGCAACACAAATTAATAAAAGATTACAAATCTTTCCACCTTGTTAGAGGCGAAAATCTACCATCTACTTTCTTACTACAAAACTGTTGTTCACTCAACCATCACGGAAACATCTACAAGAAATTTTATTAGAACTCATCTACACCCTCCCTTCCCCTGCCTCAGTCAATTCTAGTTTTACGCGGAACCAAGTAGATCAATCACAGAATACTGTGTTCCCGATCGTTCAGGTGTCGCAGAAGTGGATGTTTTTACTTCACCCCTTTCGCTTCCTTCAAAGGATCACCTACGTTTGTCTTGTTCTGATAGCTAGATCATTGCGCACAAACATTTTCAAAATTCAAACGGCAATTTACCAAAGAAGGGTAGAATGAAGATGTTTAATTTTAATTAAAAACAAACAACAAGCATTGTTTTGTTTGTACCAATTGTTTTCGGGGGAAGACAAAACGAAAATTGTTACGAGTGGGATTTAAAGAGTAAATTGGTGGAGGTGCTTGTTATTGGTTTCGTAAATTTTTGATAAAAAAGCTTAAATTTAATGGGTTTAAATTACGGAAAATTTATTTAGTAAATTAAATAAAAATTAAAATAAAACTGTTTTACATAATTGTTCTATATAATATTTATTAATAATCGACGTTTCGACGAACTCAACATACGTTTTTATCAGGAAAAATGATACAAATGACATTTACAGTAAATAAACAGAACATGGAAACAAGTTACTAGCCGTTTTATTATAATATAATGAGTTCTAAAAGATTTTTTACTATACTATAATAAAAATTGTTTTCAATTTAAAAAACTGTTTAATATTTAAGTAAATGCTTACCAGTGTTAGTACAAAAAGTGTAATGAAATTATATGAACATGTACACCGTACGATGTGTTTTATTAAACTACATTTTGGTTTTGTGAAATTTGGCAACACTGTGCAAAAATAAAATTATGTAATTATTGAATACAATGTATTAATATTTATATTTAAAATATTAGCAAATAAATTACCTAAAGGTACACAAATTGCCAGCGCCAATAATCAATTGCGTTTCAGTTCAGTTTAAATGATTTAGAAAACAAAGGTAAATTAGGTATATGCATGAATTACAAACTAAACTTGTTGACTATAAAATTAGTTTATTATAAAAATATAAAATTAAATGGTATATATGATATATTTTCAGTCACATATTAAATTGTTAAAGTGTTTCAGTTAACAATAATTATTCACAGGTAATTTTTTAAGTAAATTAACTTTAAAATTAATTTTGTTATTTCGAATTTTTGGTGGTGTGGAATTTGAGAGTAAACGAAAGAATATGAATAAAACAGAAGTTATCATCTGTGCCCAATGCGCTTATATTACCCAGCTCTGAAGTTATATCGGAATAATTTGCATATTTTTTATTACCGGTTATATGAAAGTCGACGCTTAGCGATTCGTAACAATGGATTTTTACTAGTTTGTAGTATTTTTATAATACATAGATATTGTAATTTTAGTCGGTTATCGTATTTTTTACGGTTATGAGTTAAATAGTTAGCTTTGTCACTAAAAGTTGTAGATTTTGTATCATAAAAATATTAATTTAGATTAGAATAAAACGGCTTTAGGCTTGTAGTTTTGTATTAATATTTATTAATAATCGAACGTACATTGTAAAAAAAATTTACAATGAAAATCATTGGACACTTTGTTGCCAACGATAATCATTGTAAATTTACAAGAAAATGTATTTTTACAAAAAATATTTTTATATGTAAAATTACAATTAAAATATGCAACACATTTTAATATTACATTTGCTAAGTAAATTTACATGACTACTTGTAATATTTCCACTTTCTAAAGTAATTATTACATTTGTGATTGTAAATATTACATTTATGCGTACATATTTACATTAATAAATGTAACAATTACATTTACTGCTGTAAATATTACATTTATTAATATAAATATTACATTTATTAATGTAATTATTACATTTACTAATGTCATTATTACATTTATAATTTTTACATTTTTTATATAAAAATATTTGTATAATTACATAAAATAAGTATTCAAATGTAAACATACATAAAAATTGTAAAATTTAAATAATATTATAAAATTTCTGTAATATTTACAGATTTTAGTAAATTTACAAAAAAAAAATGAAAATTACAGTGAAATTCATTGTAAAATTACCATGATTATAATTGTAAATTTACATCGATTTTTTACAGTGTACTCAAAGTACTCGACGTACATCTTCATCAGGAAAAATGATACAAATGGCATTTACAGTAAATAAACAGAACATAGAACATAGAAATTGCGCATTGAAATTAGTGAGTAGGAGTATTATTTTTGCAAATTAAAACCATATCCCTCTCTGCGTACGCCACTGCAATAATACACTCAAACTAAGTTTTTATGGGATACTTTTAGACTGCAGTTAACCTGTCAATTCCTAAAATAAAACAAATTTCCTTTCCAAACGGAATCTAAAGTCTAGCCTGCTGCAATCGAACTCGATCACGCTGCACACACACACACACAAGTCGTGACATACGACCGGCAAATGTTTTATAGCAATTAGACCCTCGTGATACGCGCACGCGCGGGCCTCACGCTCTTCCATTTCCCGCGGTTCAAAGTCGTCACGCGCGCATCGAACTACAATCCATCGACACAAACTTCGTCGTCTGCGGGTGAAGTTGTACCCATGCTATTCAGATCAACACTTTGTATATTTGCAGTGGGCGACACGAAGTTCTTCTCGGGGTGTCAGCACGGGAACGAAAGGGGTTTAGTCTTGTAAAGGTGAACTAATACAATTGTTCAAAGTTTGAAATTGTATGTATATAAAGGGGTGGTTCAAAATTGGAAACTTTCCGATTACAATACTGTGCAATGGGTGATATATGTATATATGTATATACATACTGTAAGAAATATTTTAGCTATTCACAGATTAGGGATGAAAATAGTTTTCTCGTATTTGAGAGGATATTGCTATAAATAAGTTAGTAGTTTGTCTATTCTCTCTCTCTCTCTCTCTCTTTCTTTATGCGTCCCGACTGCATATTGTTAATACTAGAAGTACACACAAAAAATATGTTCACTGTTAGTAATAATATGGTTTGCTGCCATGAATTTACATGTAATTTTACATAATTTAAGTTTTAAATTAAAAATTATTTAATTTAATTATTGCATCTAATATTACTGATAAAATAAATGACAATTTTAAGAAAAATGTTTTTTTATGCAAGTTTAAAAATCTAATAATAATCGAAAACAACAAGAAATTACATATTATTTTATGTAATTTTACATTTTTTCTAACAGTCTAGTTAAAATGGTCGCGACAGAACTAAATAAGTAACTATAGAATATAAAATTTATAAATTTTTAATTAAATTATCTTTTTCTTTATATTTCTTTATTTAAAAAAAACGAAGTGTTATTTTTACGAATATTTCGCAACAGAGATATATTTCGAAAAAATTATTTAAAAAAGTTTGCTAAAGAAACAAGTTATAACTAACAACTTTTATTTGGAATATTTTTAATATTTTTATGATATATATAATTCTGTAAATAGGTGGCATATTTATGTTAAGACAGTTTTGTTTCTAGTTACCATGACTACAGTAGTTGTTATTCAAATTTTTCTATTTCATAAATTTATATAAACAATGACGGTCGGTTTTATGGTAGCCACAACAGATTTTTTTTTAAATATGTAAATTATATATGTTAGTAACTTCAGACTAACTGTAATCATAACTACAAATATTTTGATAAAAATTTTAAAAAAACAACCGAACATTTCTATTTTAATGCACAAACAAATCGTGGACAAAAAGCAAACATTTCAACAATTTTTTATCGTTTGCGCAAATATAGCGATTTATCATTTTTATAAAAGGCATAAACGAATTTATAAAAAAAAAAGAGTTATAAATATGTTTCATTAATAATGCTTTATATTATCTGTACAGTTTGAAATGAGTTTATGCCAAGAACAGAGATATGTCAATATAAATAAAAGGATATTATTTACAGATTTATCACTGGGAAAAAAGGGCCGTATATCGCTGCTGCTATACGAAACGCATATGAAACGTAGAAACGTTATCTCGAATTCATATTGTTTATAATACATCAATGGCAAGAAAAATATTTACTAAAATAAATTGAGCAAAATGTACTGTTATTTTAGTCAAATTTATCCATGATAAATGTTATTTATCAATTATTTATTAATAATATTAGGATAAAATATATTTGTAACATCAAATACTAACATAATAAATAATAAAATATTTTTCAGAAGTCATCGTATTAAAATAAAAACTACTTTAGGATAAAATTCTGTTTAATTATTTTATTCAAACAACGTTTCGACGAAACTAAACGCTTGTCTGTATCAGGTCAAAATTTATCAATGATGTTAAAGTAAATGTTATTGAAGACGAGCGTTCAATTTCGTCGAAACGTCATTTTAGTAAAATAATTAAACAGTTTTTATTTTAGATTGGGTTAAGTTTAGATATTTACAGCCGAGGTGTACGTCGAGTCACCTACACTACGTAAAAATCTCATTTCTATAACAGTTATTTTTCGTTCATGCTTTTGAAACCAAATCTCAACACTCACTATTATATGTCCATGTAAGCACCAAAACAGCATTGTGTTTACTTAAACGGGCGTTACTGGAAACATTTACGTTTCTAGCAAAAGTATTTAAAACATCCAAAACCTTACAACCAAAATTAACTGTTCTTTGAATCTCTTACACAATAAACTACTCAAATACACAAATTCATATACTTGTTCTAAATATGCACCATCAACAGATGTATGTTATCATCACTACACAATTCTTTTCGGAGAAGAACATCCATATATAAATTAAATAGCCAAGGAAACATTACACAGCCTTGTTTCACACCAACATCTATACGAACCCAAACACTTAAACAACCATCAACTCGTACAGCAGCCTCACTTTTATCATAGAGAGCTTGAATTGCTACTAAAAGAATTTAAAAACAAATTGAACAAATTTAATTTTAATTATATTTTAACACTATCCCACATAAATAAAAACATTAACACATTAAATACTAAAGAGAATTAAATATAAGAGGTTACCACGGAAACTGGAGTTTACTGGATGGGGCAAATGAATATATATATATATATATATATATATATATATATATATATATATATAAACGTTGAAACATTAATCACACAGACCTGAACGCTTTAAATAGTGTCAGAGAGAAATGATTCGGAATCATATTTTCATTTTTCCCAAACATGGTCATTCATCTTTCAGCCTTCGTGGGGGGTGTAATAGGGGGTGATGGTGGCGCCGCTACTGCTAGTAATTCTGATAAATAGCGTCGGATTAACTGTATACACGTTGAAGCGATTCCGAGGCGCCATCGTACCGGTTCGCGAGGTACTAGGAATGCAAGTACTTTTTTGTTACCGACGAGATAATGTGCTGCAATTAAATGGGTTTTTTACTTTCAGATCGAGTGGATTGCAATTTGTTTTAGATATTTTATAGTCTGCAGTTAAAATATATTGTTTTTTTATTATTTATTTTTTGCAGGTTTCCAGCGAATCTTTATTGGTTTCTAATAATAATAATTATATTTACAAGTTTGTAATTTTAGTCAATGTTTTGAATTGTTACATGTAGTGGAGCTTTTACACATTTTCAATAATCAAATTCAAATTCAATCGAAAATAAACAATGCAATTGTCAATAAACTGAACTTAACTTTAGTGATAGTTTGTCAATATAACCGCCGAAGATGTCAGATTACACTTGACATTGTACTCATATTTGGTACTGCCACTAGTGGTGTATATAGTAACTAACTGTTGTATAATAATGTCATTATTGTACTAGTAACATAATAGGCAGTATGGTCATATAATATAAATATTATGATATGCTTGAAGACGAAAAAAACTTTTTTAGATTAGTAGCCATTTATTTTTTAAATAGTTAACTAATTTTTCTAGTAAATTCAAAAAACATTACACTTTGTAAATCAATCACATATCTTAAATTCTCCGACAAACAAATTATATAATGTCTTAACTTAGTTATCAACAACAAAACTTTTTAAATTTCAACTACAAATAATTTTAATGTTTTCCTAAAATTAAAATAATGATCTATGTTTTATTATTTACTGTTTATCCTGATGAAGACGAGCGTTGGGTTTCGCCGAAACGTTGATTATAAATTAATTTTAATACAGAACTTGAATCTTTATTTTATATTATATAATGAGTTCTGAAAGATTTTTTACTATGTTAAATATTTCATAGTTATTACTATTTTTTAAATTATCTATTCAAATAATTGTTAAAGTATTTCATCAATTCCATTTTAGGTTAAATTTACTCAGAATCATTTAATTTCTTAACTTCATCACGAACAAATAACCCATAAAATTTCGAGCAAAATATTTTTAAAATTTCAACTACAAATAATTTTAATGTTTTCCTCATAAATATTGCATAGTTATAACTAATTCGTAAATTATCTATTCAAATAATTATTAAAGTACATATTTCACCGATTCTAGTTTGGGTTAAATTTTACTCGAGACACATTCAATTTCTTAACATCATCACCAGCAAACAACCCTTAAAATCTTTCGACAAGCAAAACGGGCACCCAATTCCTTCCCAAATAAATACCGTTGAAAAGAACTTGCATTTGACATAATCTACTTCCCATCTACAAATCATTTAAGCATTCCGCGGAAACGACATTGCTTCTTCCCCCACCCCGCACCCCCCTACCACCGTTTCGCTCGCCGAAGCTGTGGAAAAACTTCTTCTTCGAATAAGCATTAGCGCATATCCATTTCGGCCCGACGATTCCGCGTCCAAAAGGGCGTTGATTTATGGTTTAATGGGCACCCGTACTGCCGGCCGCCCCGAGGGGGCCTTCTACAAAAATGTAAAAGTTATTATGAGTGTTCGATGGTAAAATACGGGGCCACGGCGGCAGTTAGAAGCTTTCGCGGGAACAGAACGATACCTCGCCCGCACGGGCAAATGGTTTCGAACGATTTTATTTTTTCTTCCTAGCCTGCTTTGATCACATCTGTAAATGTGATATTGGTTCCGATGTATCATCGACTTTATTGGTGTTTATTCTGCGAAAGACAGAAGTAGGTTTCTTGCGGTATTTATTGCGGTTGTTGTATAAGAAGATGGTTTAAAACTGATGTAACTTAGTATTGTTAAAAAAATTATGATTTAATATGTGAACTATATATACAAGTGATTTTAAAATAAATCAAAAAAATTATAAAATATTAATACTTAACAATTAAGTTATTACCTTGGTCGGAAAATATTTATTTTGTGGTGATTGAATATATAGAATTTTCTAATTTGGTATGTCGCGGTCGCAGACGTTTCGCCATACATCGTAGATGGCATCCTGAGTGCTT
Organism: Clivina fossor; assembly: GCA_963966155.1. NCBI lineage: Eukaryota > Metazoa > Arthropoda > Insecta > Coleoptera > Carabidae > Clivina > Clivina fossor. The sequence continues at coordinate 16,787,804 of OZ014557.1, forward strand.
GATGACAAAAACTTACTAAAAATTTTTAAAATTTTATTTTTATTTCACTATTTATCTCATTGTAAGATTAATAGTAGTAACAATTTAACAAAAAAATTCATTTAGTGTCTACAAAAGTTATAAAATTTTATTTCTGAACAGTTTTATTTATATTTTTTAGCATTTATGTGATATTGTCAAAGTGGTTTATATATGAGTTTATCCATATGCTTCTAATTTTTAGTTCTATTTTAATATAGCGTGTTTAAACATCAGGTACTACCGAATATAATACAGTAAATTATGGTTTCTGTGCGTCGTAAAATAAAAAATGGCACAAGGTCAGACATTAATTAAACAGAATCGCACACAACAAATTGATCAACTGTTTGTCTTTAAAAAAAACATGAGTAGTTTAGATTACTGTTCGGAATTCGTCGCTGCTCTACGCGAACGCACGACTTGCAGTTTCAAAAAGGTAGCGTTGTAGCGCCGTTGGAGAAACAGAGAGAGAGAGAAAGAAATTAAAATTAATTTTGAAAATTTATAATAAATAATGTTTGCAATTATAATACTTTGAAAAGGGGCTGTGAATATAAGCCGTTTTACTAAAAGCCATAATTATAAATATGCTATAATGAAATAGAATAATTAACTAATGTTTTAAATCAACAATAATTTCATTATATATAATATTGGTGAACGAAAATACCAAAATTCCCGAAATTATCTTGATTAATAAAATGTATACATATATATATATATATATATATATATACCGCAACTGTCAAGCATCAAATGCAATATACCGCCGCTAACGTATCAATACAGTAGTTATAACAAATCAAAAATTAAAACATTTTCGAACTGCAGCGAGAATATTTTAATACTGACAAATGTTATAGCAAGTTAATATAAGCTTATTAATGTTATGCACAATACAATTACGAATTTTCGGAATATGCTGATGATTTTACCGCCAACAAAAGCGAATCCATATACAATTAACGTGCAATTGCTAAATAAAGCATTCGCGAAATTTTTCGTCAAAAATATCTATAATGCATAATTATTTGTCGATTATTGATGCGTTTTATTATTTCACTATTTGAGTTGTATAAATTAAACGTTAATAATTCGCGAAATTGTTATTAAAATTATCCGACTGGGTTTAATTCGAAATATATTTGTATGCGATGAATATAATTCATATAAATTAAATAATTTATACATATTATTCGAAAAGTCGCACTCTTTCTACTTCTGTTGAATATTGAATAATACATTTATAATATATGTGTATTCTATTAAGTTATACTGTTTATTACTCACGGTTTTGATTAATCAAATTTTTTTTTTAAATTAACTACACAATTGTAATAGGTAATCCGTAAATTAACGCTGTTACTACACTGTTTTTATTTAACAAAATTTAAATGACGAAAATAGTAACTTAGTTATTTATTTTATATTTAATTATACATTATTGATATTGATTTTTTTCAGTTACAACTTACTGAGTTATTTGAAAATCCTTGTTTTTTATCAGTGTTGGTGGAAATCATTAAAATTTCAACCACAGCGTTGTTTGTTACAATTTTATCATCGACTACATGAATTCTATGTTCTGAAAAATATTTTACGATTGCTGTACCATTTTTTTTATGTTTTGTTTTTTTAATTCTCCAACAGAGCATGTCCTGAAAAAGGTGGACAATACCACCGAAAGCTTGACATAGCTTGAGTTTGATTCGAACATGTGTAACTTTTTTGACTACCTTCTCATTAAATTCGTTGAATTCGTCGAAATATCGATTATTACTAAATATTAATACAGAACTATAACCTAAAGCTGTTTTATTTTAGAAAATATATAGAAAAAGAAAATATCATTTTGTGTATTTATGTATATTATATAACAAAAACAATTTTGATGAGAACAAAAGAAATATCAATAATGAGACGTAGTCCCAATAGATGTTACTCGCTAACGCGGTGCCGGTGTAGGCATCATGGTCTTTCAGGCCAAAAATTAAGCGGCTAAAAACCATTTTTCTGATATCAATCACCAAATCAGAAAGCCTGTTCTCACCAATCTAACGGAACATGGAAGCGAAAGGGAAAAACGGGCTAAAGCATCGAAAATTGCGGACGCGGAAGAGTAAAAAAAAACTTGGCCCGCGAAAAATCATTAATCTGCTTTTAATTACTACGTCAAAAACCGACACAAACAGAAGAATACGATAATTTTTAATCTTTTAACGGTTTCCCTCTTTTCTTGTTCAAGTAGAAAAAAAAGGCGCCCGGGTCCCGTTAATATCTTTCTGGTCTCCTGTTATGTCTTATTCTTGGCGGAAATTTCTACCAATTTTTACGTCGACGGTGGCTGAAGTTTTGTGCGTCGGGATTTCAATCAGTTTATTGCTCGGGAAACTAAATTTGTTTTACATTTTTGATTGATTTGCGAAATATGAAAGTTAAAATTCATAAAGAGTTTACAGCTCTGACGCGTTTTTCTTTTCGACATAAATATTTATTACTTTTTCCTGATTACGAATTCAATTTTGAATACATATTTCACTGACAACTCCTTGGAGGTTCGCTTTCACAAGAAGAACTTTTCTTTGTTCTTTTTTCGTTTATTTCTTTTTTTTTTCTTCTTCTTTTTATTTAATATTCAATTTTATACTTCCATTATTGGTTTCTAAGTATTAAATATTTCAATACTTAATAAACAAATATTTTCGTTTTCATTATTTGTAAAACTTAAATTCGTTAATTAAATTAATAATAATAATTGTCTTAGAGTATGATCCATTTAGAGAACAAATTAATTAACAAATATAATATTTACATAATAGCATGTACATCTTTAATATACATACATACATACACAATCTCGCCAAGTAACTGGTTTCTACGTTCTGATATTTACTGTAATGTGATTTATATCATTTATCCTGATGAAAACGGTTGTTCAGTTTCATCAAAACGTCGTTTTCATAAAATAATTAAACAAAATCTAATCCTAGAACAGTTGTTTATTTTAATACAATGATGTAATTTTTGTTTTGTTTTGTTTTGCAGTACCTCCCGAGCAACCAATGATCCTAGACAGATGGGGTCGGCAGCTTAATGGAACTGTTGGGCCGCATGAAGAAGGTGACGATGTCACCCTTACCTGTCGTACGGTGGGCGGTCATCCGGAGCCGACAGTTCGCTGGCTAGTGAACGGCGTACTTGTCGATGAAGAATACGAGCATAATGCCGGCGATGTGATTGAAAATCGACTAACATGGCCGGCGGTAGCACGACGAGATCTTGACAGTATATTCACTTGTCAAGCGGTCAATACAATCTTAACCGAACCGAAAGATGCCACTGTTATGCTTGACTTACACTGTAAGTTATATTGAATTTTTTTTATTTAAGAACACTTTAGACCATATTGCCAATTATGAATAAAATAAATCTCCAAGTTTGCGTTTTGATTAATTTTATAAAAGAAAACAAAATTAAATTTAAATTCTTTTCAAAAAAGTAATAAATTTGTATCTATTGCAGTAATTTAATAATGGAGTAATTTACAAATATAGTAGAAGTAATTTTTTTAAAATGATACATGAATATTTGTCAATATTTGGTGTTTGCATTGAAATTATCTAAACACAAAATGAAACGTACACAAATAAATGTTTTTCCATATATTTAGAAATGTTTTCAGTTTATATTTGCATATGGAAAAATTGAATATCAAATTTCAATGTAGCTGCTCATTTTAATAATAAATTTATCAGCGTATTTATTAAATACATTTAATTTTGAAGCATTTACATAATTATTCAGACGTACGTTGAATTTCGTCGTTACATTGATTATTAATAAATATTAACACAGAACTATAACCTAAAGCCGTTTTATTTTATTATATTGATTTCTGAAAGATTTTAAGTACAGTAGATTAACGACCAATTTCATAATGAACACTTTAATTAAAGTCGACTTTAAGCTGACAAAAAAGCATTCTTTTAATAACAATAACATATAATTTTACTATTAAAAGTTTGAAAAGTTGACAAAGAAACATTATTTTATTGACAATAATAATAATTATGGCGATAGAATTTAAAAACGATACTTTTTTACTAACTTCAAATCGACTTAATTAAAGTGTTTCTAATGAAATCGGCTGTTAGAGAAATAATACTTAGAACTATTGAATTTAATATAATGAGTTCTGAAAGGTTTCTAACTTTGTTAAAACATCGTTTTAATCAGAAGAAAAAAACAATATTAATAAATTTTCTGTTTTTTTTTCGCTTGTTTCAGTAAAACCCCTAACGGTAAAAGTCCTGAAAACGCAGAGTCCTCTGGTGGCGGATCGTCGTTACGAGGTAACCTGCGAATCAGCTGGTTCCAGGCCACCTGCTATCATAACCTGGTACAAGGGCAAACGTCAGCTCAAACGAACCAAGGTAAGATTTATACAGAACTTTACCATCATTTACTTTAACCGGTTCATTGTTCATTCGGCCTTCTTTCCGTTTCTGATGTCTCTACGTGAGATGTGCCTTCCCTAACCGGGGATTACCTATACTTGGGTACCATGTTATCGGTTACTGACGGTACGACATATAAATATTCACGAAGTATATTATATATATTCTTACTAAAACAGAACTTAGTTCTAACAAGCCTTCTATCTTCTTTGATAACTATGTGTGTGAAAGTTGCCGTATAATATTAAGTTTTTTGCTTATTAGATGAAATTGTATATTTGCTTTACGGGGTGTTCTATATTAAAACGATCTAACTTTTGATATATACAGGGTAGTATCCGGAACTTTTAAACCTAGGACTTTAACATGAAAGTGTTAATATCATATTTTGAGAAAAACACTGAAATATATTTGTTTGTTCATATAAAATAATTTATTTATCTTGTATTTGCAATAATTACAAAAAAAGTACATGAAAATAAATATTACAAATAGAGTTTTTTGAAAGAGTATACCCTATTTCTAGCCTTAAGCCGTACATAACTATTTTTTTATCGACCGTCATATCACATATGATAAGGAAGGTTTCAAATTTGATTACAAGATTTTACCCTAAATAGAACGTAAATGGAATGTAAATAAATACTTATAAAAGAGACATGTTTTATATTATTAAATAAGTTTTTCATCCAGCATAAATTTATTTCCAAATATACCAATGCCTAAAATATTCGTCGATAACTTCAAATAAATGATTTGGTAGAAATCGAAAAAAACCGAATAGTGCATTCTTGCGTTTTCTTACGTGCTGATCGAACCTCGAGTATCGTATTTAAATTTCGCCGCGTTTATTTCGACGCCGGAAACGTCATCCCGGAAAAACGGGCGCGAGGAAACGGTACGAAGAAGCAAACAAAAACAAAACACGTTCTAGCACTTCGAGTGAATACGCAATACGATTCTTATTCGGAACGGGAAACGACAATGAGGACACGTTACGATTTTTCCTTTCCTTTAGCTTGGGTATTGGACTATAAATGAAACGAAGCATTCGACGATCTATCGATATAGACCGTCTCTCCGTTTTATGATCTTGATACAAACGGGAAATAAGAGAGAGAGAGAGAGAGAGAGAGAGAGTAGATATCGGAGTATGATTATTGGTGGGATGCAATGTCTTAACTTGGAAATGCACCAATCGTAAATTGAAACAACAGAAGCTCGGAAATAAAATTGGAAGTAAGGAAAAAGAAAAAGTCGATTTGATTATGTGATCATGGATATGGAGAATATGAATATATGAATTGCAAATGAAATTTTCATTAAATAATTAGCTGTAAACTGTATAAAAAACATAGTAGAAAATTTTTCAAAACTCATTATATTAAAATAAAACTGCTTTAAATTTCTGTATTAATATTTATTTATAGTCGACGTTACGACGTTCATCAGGAAAAAAATGCAAATGATATTTACAGTAAATAACAGCACATAGAAACAAGTTACTAGATAACAAAATAAGTAACTAGATCATAAAATTTATAGATTTTTAATTAATTTATTTATAATTGATGTTTCGACGAAATGATATAAATGAAATTTACAGTAAATAACAGAACACAGAACCAAGTTACTGATTGTGAGTTAAATAAAATTTAGCTTTGATTAATTCGAATTTAGCTTCCTATATTAAAAAATCTATAAATTTTATGATCTAGTTACTTATTTTGTTACCTAGTAATTTGTTTCTATGTTCTGTTTATTTACCGTAAATGTTATTTGTATCATTTTTCCTGATGAAGATGGACGTTGAGTTTGTCGAAACGTCGTTTACAAATAGATCTTAACACAGAACTTTAAACTATGGCAGTTTTATTTTTGCATGAGAAAAATTATTTTTGTATTATAGGTAATTTCATTATTTTAATATGATTTGAGTGATATTATAATTATTACTGCTGTTAATCAGTTAAAATGGTTCGATCATCGTGAGCGAACTTTTGTAAACAACATTATTTCATCATTATAAAAGATAAATGAAAGCGTATGTGGTGTTTACTAGAAGAACATGTATGAGAAGTATTATGAATGTTGATAAAGTTAAAATTTCTTGTTTAAACCAAATGAAATATTAATCTATTCACAAAACTACGTACTCTGTATTGAAATCATTGTAAAAACTTTATTACTAATCTTCTAATACTAAAAACAACACAATTCAACTACTCTAATTAGAATCTTAATCCGCGATAGTTGACAAACAAATTCGTATTTGTCGGAAATTCTATTTGACTCGCAATTGATTTATTACTAAAACAAAAGTCATTTTCACTTATTCATTTTCCATCTTCGTTCATTCGAGTAAACAAGTGCCGGCTCATAGAGGAAGTCTTTTGGGCCAAGGATTCCGCATAGCAAAGTGACGGATAAATTAATTGGAACTGGTTACAAGAGCGAGCACGAGTTCTTTGATACTTTTACTATATTACTTAGGATATTAAACTCACTTTATATGGTCCCAATTAATTCTACACGAAAATGAACCTGACTGACTGCTTTCCATAAAGTTTACTAGGATGTTAAAATAAAATGAAACTGCTTTAGGTTGTAGTTCTGTATTAATAATTTACTTACTCAACGTACTTAACGTAACATTTTTATCAGAAAAGAAAATACAAATACATTTACAGTAAATAACATAGAAACAAGTTACTGAGCAACAAAATACATCTAACTTGATCATAAAATTTATAAATTTTTAATTAAAGGAAGCCAAATTTATAAATTTTATGATTTAGTTACTTGTACTTGTGTTACTTGTGATTTGTTTGTTTACTGTAAATATAATTTGTTTTATTTTTCCTGTTGAAGATGTACGTTAAGTACGTTGAATATAATGAGTTCTGAAAGATGTTGGATAATTAGATATAATTAGATGTCAAATAATTGAGTGAGTGCAATTTTGAAACCGCATACCTTGTTTATATCTATAAAAAGAACAAAAAAAAATAACGATTTAACCTAGTAAAAAATCATTCAAAACTCATTATATTAAAGTAAAAAAGCTTTAGGATTAAGTTCTGTATATATTTTATTTAAATATCGATTCTACGTACATGTATCTTCATTAGGAAAAAATAATTCAAATGACATAAATAATAAACAAGCAAAACATAGAAATAAGTTACTATAAGTTTATAAATTTTTTAATCTAGTTACTTTATCACCTAGTAACTTGTTTGTATGTTTTGCTTATACAGAGTGTCCAAGATAACTTCGTATGCATGGGGATCTCCGAAACTGTTAGAGATACGACATCGGTTAAATTAGATGAAAGTTGCCTCATTAGTAGGCGAGTTTAGTCATCTTTAGTTTTTTCCAAAAAAATTCCTTAGGTTACTAGATATAGACAAAAATGCAAATTTTGCTGTTTCATATTTTCGCTTATAACTCTCGTATGCAAAACGATACATTATTTTGGTTTGCACTTTCTTAAGACACTTTTTTACACAGAATTTCCAGGAGTAACCAAAATTTTTTTATCATGTACCGTTTTCGAGATTTATGATGCAACTTTCATTTTTCCTATGTAACTAGTATTTCAATGTAGTGTCATTAACAATATCTTTTTTTTTGCTTTTCAGTGATATAACATAGTCCTACTTTATTTTAAATAATAACATGGAAAATTGAAAAAAATCTATTTTGCAAAGTAATAATTCATTTTCTTAGTTAAAAACTAAGTAGGCCACGTTAAAACAAATGAAACATGAGCCCTACTTTAGTTTAAACAATAATATAGAATTATAATCCAAAAAAAAAACAATTTATAAAATACTAATGCCATATTTTACATTCGTAATAACTAATAACTATAACAGTAAAATTACATTAAGTGTTGAAATAAACCATCGTTTTCTTGAATGAACATACGTGTTCTCTTAAGCATAGCTTGTGTTAGGTTAGTTTTAGGTATTTAATACCGTACTCAATCAAATTCATGTTTAATATCTTATACATCCCTACACTGGGTTGCCTTCTTTAAGGATATAAATTTAAATACATTTCCGCGGCTAATACTGCGTTACTTTGACAACGAATGTAACAATAAAGCATTTCAAACTTCTCGAAATTTTCAAACTGCTCCATGAATTAAAATTCTTTCAATAAGCACTCCAATAAAACTAACTAACTAACTAAGACAATAATCAGAAGAAAAGCAAAACCAAAAATCTAATAATAACGAAAACAAAGCCTATTTCTCATGTTTCATTTGTTTTGATACGGCATACTCGGTTTTCAACTAAAAAAATAAATTATAACTTTGCAAAATAGATTTTTTTCAATTTTCCATGTTATTATTTAAAATAAAATAGGACAATGTTATATCACTGGAAAGAGAAAAAAAAATCTTTTTAATGACACTACATTGAAATACTAGTTACATAAGAAAAATGAAAGTTGCATCATAAATCTCGAAAACGGTACATGATAAAAAAATTTTGGTTACACCTGAAAATTCTGTGTAAAAAAGTATCTTAAGAAAGTGCAAACCAAAATAATTTATCGTTTTGCATGCGAGAGTTATAAGCGAAAATATAAAAAAGCAAAATTTGCATTTTTGTCTATATCTAGTAACCTAAGGAATTTTTTGGAAAAAACAAAAGATGACTAAACTCGCCTACTAATGAGGCAACTTTCATCTAATTTAACCGAGGTCGTATCTCTAACAGTTCCGGAGATCCCCATGCATACGGAGTTATCTTGGACACTCTGTATATTATTTGTGTCATTGTATTATTTTTTCCTGATGAAGATATACGTAGAGAATGTCGAAAGATCGATATGTATATAGAACTTATGCCCGATTTCTTCACTATTTATTTAAACTTCGATTTTCTAAACTCCGATTAAAGTTAACCGGCCAATAAACATTTGTCGGATTTCTTCACTCACATGCAGGGTTAACTAATCTACGGTTCGAAACTCCAGAAAATACATTTGGCGACGTCGCAAATCAAATTTCAGCTAATGTCATACGGATTGTAAGCATATTATTAACTTTATAAATATCAAACAACTTATTACATTGACTATTATTTAGATATTTTATATATAATATTATTTTTATCTTATGACATATATGTATACTAATTAATATAATTAAGGAAAAAAAAAGTTCCTTATTTATTTTTCTGTAGTATTTATGAAAATGTATGATTTTCATGAATTTTTACGATTTACATTACATAAATAATAAATATTTGGCTAAATATAAAGGATCATTAACTACTATAGGTCCTATGATACGCTTGAACAAAAAAATATTTTATTCTATATTAATAAATAAAGTTAAAACAATTTGTCAACACATATTACATAATAATATTCATTTATTTATTAATTTGAATTTTATTGTAAATAACATTTAATATATTTTACATATTTAATAATAATAAAATTAATATAAATTTAAAAAAATATATATTTAAATATCTTATTTAAAATCTATGCAAAACACGAAATGTCAAAAGACGCGTAAGGTTATGAAAGATATGAATAGTTATAGTTTCATCAGCCCTCACTGCTAAATATTGGCGCTGGTGTAGATAAACCACGTTTAAACCGCCAATGTTCGACGGTTAACTATAATCGACGAATAACATCTAGCTGGAGTTTCGTGAGTGTGAAGAAAACCGATTTCAAGGTTTAAACTACGTTTAACTTTAGTCGTGGTTTAACCGAATGTGAAGAAATCGGGCATAAATCCTAAAACTTTTTTATTTTAATATAAAGAATTCTGAAATATTTTTTTATTATGTTAAGAAAATATTATTTAGTAAATCTATAACAAATAAACATTAAATATTTTTTCTTACGTAATTACTTCTTCACACACAAAACAACAAAAAAGAAATATTTATCCGTAAAAGAAAACACAACCACACATTTTCCTTAAACAACCACTAATATATCTCTTCAATATTCTTCCTACATCGTATAACCAGAACCATCCACTTTCTTCCCATTACCATTTCTCACTCATCCCTCCTAATTAGTCCTCTAATAAGCATTTCTCACTCGACCGAAGCACACATTTTCTTCGTCCTAAAAGAGCAAAAAAAAATAAAACCGTAGTAAGAAAAAAAAAAACAGAACACGCACGCGTTTGAAGCGTCTACACATAAATAATGCAACACACCGTTCAATCTCCTCCAACGTCGCGGGCGCTTCGGGGGCGCCATGGGGCCCCGAAGGAAGGCACTCTTGATAAATATAAGAACGGTTTGAAACCGGAAATCGATTACCGAATACCTCGAACACATGAAAAAATCATTTCGATTAATTTGTGCTCGTAGTTTGGCTGACGTGGCACGTAGCGCCGAAGCAGTGACGTGCTTGCAGGGTTGGAGTGAGGGGGGGATTGCTTAATGTTAACAAAAGGGATGAATGAATGAATAGGGATGAGTTTATACTAATGTTTTTTTTTTATTTAATTTTTAACGATTCTTTAGCAAATCGATGTTATTGCAACTTTAATTAAATTAGGCGGGAGTTGCACAAAGTAGTTTTAAACACTTTGTAAATTAACCAATTCGTTAACTTGCCAACTGATCAATCAATGAGATGGTTTGTAGACAGTTAACAATCTAGTTGCCTGATTAACACATTGATTAAGTTAACAATGCTTTGAGCAACCAGATCTTAATATGATATTTTATTTAAACAAAAAACCAGGGTTTCGAATTCAAATATATATATATATATATATTTATATATATATATATATATATATATATATATATATATATATCGGTTCCAGTTTTCGTTAAGGCGAAAATAACGGTTTTGTCTTCGGTTTTCAGTTCAGTGACGAGTGATTAATTTTTAAATTTTATCAATATTTTTATTTGTATTAAAAACTTATTTTCTACCATAATTTAGAACATTTTATTCCTACTTTTATAATAAACATACTACATAAATTAATACAATAATATAGTATGAATAATAATAATTATTAATTAATTAAAGCTATGATAATTAGAAATATATAATATATGATAGTAATATAATTTATTATTCGAGCCTTATATAATTTGTATATATGTTTTAATTATGTAAAAATAAAATAACATATGTTAACTTAACAAATTCCTGTATACAAGATTTTTATTTATTTATAATTAGAAAATAAATTATAAACGAAAAGACAGTTTGAAGTCCTGCTTTATATGTATAGATTATACAAGATAAATTATTAACAAGATTAGAAGTATATGGGTAAACCCATATATAGACTACTTTGACATTTCTCGGAAAGTTGGCTACACTGTATTTTAATAACATTATAATTTATGTGGGCACCAGGAGACACTTTTCTGAAAATTTGATCAAAATCGATGAAATAATGTAGCCACAATGAATTTTTAAAAAATTTTGTGATTTTTTTCTCGATAAGTTGGCAACACTGTATTTTGTTAAAATTGCATAATTTATTTAAGCACTAGGAAAAACTTTTATGAAAATTTGATTAAAATCGGTTAAATAAAATGGTCATAATAAATTTTTAAAAATTTTACTATTTTTTTCTCGGAAAGTTGGCAACACTGTATTTTGTTAAAATTACATAAATTATATGAATACTAGGAAAATCTTTTGTGAAAATTTGAGTAAAATCGGTTGAATAACATGGCCATAATAAAATTTTTAAAACTTTAGTAATTTTTTTCTCGGAAAGTTGGCAACACTGAATATTAATAAAATTATGTAATTAATGGGAGCATTAGGAAAATCTTTTCTGAAAATTTGATCAAAATCGGATAAATAATGTAGCCAATATGAATTTTTAAAAACTTTAGTAATTTTTTTCTCGGAAAGTTGGCATCACTGGAAAAAAACAAAATCACATGACCATCTTGGGCACTAGACAAATTTATCCTGAAAATTTCATTAAAATCGGTTGAACCGTCTAGGAGGAGTTGCGGCCACAAAATTTTGTCTGAGGACCGAGCGAGCGAGCGATCAAGCGAGCTGACGACGCACATCCATACACCCACATAAACTAAGTTCAGATTCGTCATCTACAGGCTATATGAAGGATTTCTATACAATTTTTTTTTTTATTTGAAAATGTTACAGACACCGTACCAAACGCTATACTACTTTTTCCTTGCAGTCAAAGTAGTAAAAATATCAAAACTTGTAAGAATAATGTAAATAATGTAATTACTATTTTATACTTATGTAATATACCTCAATTAATGTCTAACAAGAAATATTTACCTTCAAATTTTAATTGGCCTAATCATCTTAATATATCATCAACAAATCTAAGCTACTTACAACTTATAATACCCCTCTAAACATCTAAATTAATAAATAAATAATTACCGAAATTCAAGCTTATCCTAAACGCAAAATCTTTCCCCCCATCTTAGTTTATTATTAATCGGCAATTTTAAACCGTGCCACACAGATAAGTTTAGCGGCAATAGCGATACTGTTTACTGTTAAGTTCCATGACATTTTAGATAGAAAGGTTTTTCCTGAAAACAAAATGTTAAACAGATTTATAACTGCCAAATATCAAGCCTCGTATTTATGAGGCTACTTATAACTGTCAGATAGGTAGAAATGCCGATCGCAGAGGCGGTAAAGGTACATTGCTTAGTGGCCGGTTTTGTTATCGATAGACAGAAGGCGTTGTTCTACTAGATAATTTTCTGATTTGTAATTTAAAATTAATATACTAGGTGATTGATTCGTTTTGATATGTTCTATCATAAATTTGTTTTTATTGTTTGTGTTAGAAAAACAGTGTAATTTTTACATTATTACCACTTTGACTGCAAGGAAAAAGTGGTATAGCGTTTGGTACGGTGTCTGTAACATATTCAAAAAAAAAAAAATTGTATAGAAATTCTTCATATAGTCTCTAGATGACGAATCTGAACTTAGTTTATGTGGGTGTATGGATGTGCGTCGTCAGCTCGCTCGCTCGCTCGGTCGTAAGTCAAAATTTTGTGGCCGCAATTCCTCCTAGACGGTTCAACCGATTTTAATGAAAGTTTCAGGATAAATTTGTCTAGTACCCAAGATATTCATGTGGTTTTATTTTTTTCCAGTGATTCCAACTTTCCGAGAAAAAAATTACTAAAGTTTTTTAAAATTCATATTGGCTACGTTATTTATCCGATTTTGATCATATTTTCAGAAAAGATTTTCCTAATGCTCCCATTAATTATATAATTTTATTAATATCTAGTGTTGCCAACTTTCCTAGGAAAAAATTACTAAAGTTTTAAAAAATTTATTATGGCCATGTTATTTAACCAATTTTACTCAAATTTTCACAAAAGATTCTCCTAGTATTCATATAATTTATGTAATTTTAACAAAATACAGTGTTGTCAATTTTCCGAGAAAAAAATTACTAAAATTCATTGTGGCTACATCATTTATTCGATTTTGATCAAATTTTCAGAAAAGTTTCTCCTAGTGTCCACATAAATTATAATATTATTAAAATACAGTGTTGCCAACTTTCCGAGAAATGTCAAAGTGGTCTATATATGGGTTTACTCATATACTTTTAATCTTGTATAAATATAAAATACGTATATTTTATGTAAGTTTATTTACTGTTTCGGTAAAAAACATATATAATATGGTAAATTTATTATTGTACCTAAAATTACAAAATTAACACGTTTTTATTAACTAGCTTTATTTCCTGTTTGTTTGTCTGTTCGGTACAAATTTTGCAATCGATTTTATACTAACTTTCCGATGAGCTAGAGACTTGAAACTTTAAACATAGCTCAGCTAACTGGATGATGAAATGCACAATATTAACTAATTAATAATACTAGAAATATTAAATTTTATCTTTTGCTATATTTACGAATCCCATACATTTGTGTATTTAGCAATTTTTTTTTCAAAAGAAAACAACTCCAGAATCTACAGAACACAAACACAAGAATAACAAGATTAGAAGTATATGGGTAAACCCATATAGAGACTACTTTGACATTTCTCGGAAAGTTGGCAACACTGTATTTTAATAATATTATAATTTATGTGGGCACTAGGAAAAACTTTTCTGAAAATTTGATCAAAATCGAATAAATGATGTAGCTACAATAAATTTTAGTAATTTTTTTCTCGGAAAGTTGGCAACACTGTATTTTGTTAAAATTACATAAATTATATGAATACTAGGAGAATCTTTTGTGAAAATTTGAGTAAAATCGGTTAAATAACGTAGCCATAATAAATTTTTTAAAACTTTAGTAATTTTTTTCTCGGAAAGTTGGCAACACTGGATATTAATAAAATTATATAATTAATGGGAGCACTAGAGAAATGTTTTCTGAAAATTTGAACAAAATCGGATAAATAACGTAGCCAATATGAATTTTTAAAAACTTTAGTAATTTTTTTCTCGAAAAGTTGGCATTACTGGAAAAAAATAAAACCACATGACCATCTTGGGTACTAGACAAATTTATCCTGAAAATTTCATTAAAATCGGTTTAACCGTCTAGGAGGAGTTGCGGCCACAAAATTTTGACTTACGACCGAGCGAGCGAGCTGACGACGCACACACATACACCTACATAAACTAAGTTCAGATTCGTCATCTAGAGGCTATATGAAGGATTTCTATACATTTTATTTTTTTTTTTGAAAATGTTACAGACACCGTACCAAACGCTATACTACTTTTCCTTGCAGTCAAAGTAGTAAAAAACAGAAAATAATTAATTAATTTAAAAAAAAAATTACTATACCACGTTTTCAAAACGGACTAAAAAATATAAAATAATTTTTCCTAGCCCCATACAGATTCCTGACCCCCTATACAGATTGTCCTGCAAAATTTATGAATTTTTAATTGCTATGACAATACTTGTAAGATTTGAAACGAAAAACTTTTACTAATCTTACAAATTAATAAATTAATTAATAATAAATTATAATAATTAGTAACATTATTTTCGTGAATGTTTTAATATTAGTTTACTATGTATAA
This sequence comes from Clivina fossor, assembly GCA_963966155.1. Classification (NCBI taxonomy): domain Eukaryota; kingdom Metazoa; phylum Arthropoda; class Insecta; order Coleoptera; family Carabidae; genus Clivina; species Clivina fossor. The sequence continues at coordinate 16,803,323 of OZ014557.1, forward strand.
TATTATAAACACGGAATATTTTTTCTGTAGTTAATTTAATATGATGAAAACATAGAAATCATTATCGAATTAAAAGTTGGAGTCGGAGTTTTGTCGACTCCACACCTCCCCTGGTTTAAACAAACATATATTGTAATAGGCATTCGAAATGAATCAAATGCGGCAAATTCAAAAACCGAAAAAATAAATAATAGAAGTTAATGCGGAGAGAAATTAAGCATTAATCTTAAGTTTGCTGGCAATTTTCCGTAATGTTCTTCTATTTCAATTTCACGTCTCTACCTTTCATTTAAACACACACACACACACACACACACCCGCTGTAGTACGGCAGTAGTGAGAAGAAAAAAAAAAGAACGGTTACTTAAACTCGACATAAATCACCCTTAACTTTTCTACTTTGGTCCGTGGAACGGGGGTGGCGCAGGGGGTTGCTTCAAAATGGTTTAAAGAATGAAATGGAAGCGTCTGACTCTCGTTCGAGCAATGCAATATTCTTCTTCGTTATTTATTCTGTTTATGAAAATTAATTAAAACGCTATTTTTTTTTTTTTCGTTCTGTTACACGCTTTTTTTTTTTGTTTTAGAATATTATTAATACTAATGCAATTTTTTTAGTTATTAGAAATTTAAATAATTTACTAGAATTGTCTGACAATGGACAAGTGTATTTTTATGATGTAATTGAAAAATTTATGTTACTTGTCGAAGAAATGATAATACAGTAATTAATTAGCCGATTTTATGGTAAAATAAAATGAAATAAAAAGCTTTAGGATTAATTTATGTATAATTTTTAATTAAAATTTGACATTTCGATATACTCCACATATATCATCATTAGAAAAAAATATACGAATGAATAATAATGAGTTCTGAAAGATCTAAGTATGTTAATTTTTTTTTAAAATCGGGCGTTTCTCCATTGCTACAAAGGTGACTTATCTATAACACAGTAAAAAAAAAATTTCAGAACTTGTTATATAAAATAAAGCTGATTTAGGTTTAAGTTCTGTATTAAAATTTATTTATAATCAACGTTTCGACGAAACTCAACGCTCGTCTTCATTAAGAAAACTGAGTTTCGTCAAAACATTGATTATAAATAAATTTTAATACAGAACTTGAACCTAAATCAGCTTTATTTTGTGACTTATCTATATTAATTTATAGTTATAGAAAGATATAGAAAGTTGACAACACTGTACATTAGTACAATTATATAATTTATCTGGACACTAGAAAAATTATGAAAATTTAATTAAAATCGGATAAATAATGCAGTCATAATAAATTTTTTTCTCGGAAAGTTCGCATCATTAAGAAAATAAAAACACATGACCATCTTCGGTACTAAATAAACCTATCCTGAAAATTTAAACAAAATCGGTTGAACCGTCTAGGATAAATTGCATAAAATTTTGACTAATGACCTCATAAAGTAAGTTCACATTCGTTATCTGAAGGATTTATACATATTTTGTTTTAATTTTCGACAATGTTACAAGACACCGTACCAAACACTATACCTTTTTTCTGTCAATTAAAATGGTAAAAATTGGCGTCCCACTTTTTTTAACCTACATAATCAATAATTTAGTATTATATACTATCAGTATCAATAAGAATCGATAACTGTTTGGGGTATAATCTATCTAAAATGGTCCGGTGTTATATTCTGTTACAGGAAGAAACACACGAAAATGTGACAATATCCGAGTTAAGTTTCGTGCCAACAACAGAAGACGACGGCAAGTCAATTACATGTCGAGCGGAAAATCCGAATGTCACCGGACTCTTTCTGGAAACATCGTGGAAAATTGACGTTGTCTGTAAGTAACAAATTTTTTTCCTCCTATTTCTTCCACACCGAAACAACTAACACAAATATTCATTAGACAGACTACAGGTTTCAAATTAATTATCGTAGCCTAACAACATAATACTTGGAAAAATTTATAGACACAAGTTTTTTTAGATTAATTTGTTTTAATAACATTGAACAAAAGTTAATAAGTGTATACGTAATATAAAATAATTTTATGATTTTTTTTCTCCCCAAAAATTTCACGAGTTTCTCAATCATTGAATTGGCGTATTAGCCTATGCATCAATGACTGGCCACAGTTAACCATAGACACGTGTTTTGCTATTCAGGAGCTCATCAGTATGGTAATTATATGAATATTTTTATTTAAAAAAATGTAAAAGCAATCAGAATTATCAACGTTAATATCAATATAAAATTTGTTGACCTTTTATATGTCAATATAATAATTTCAATTAGAAGAATGTTCGATATTTTATTCTAATGCTTTCTGCCAATTTTACACATTTTTATCTCAAAAAGCGCCTGTAACACTTTTTCAGATTTTTTTTCATTTGTTATGATTCAGATTGAGATCACCCATTGCATTTTTTTTTTAAACTTAAGATTTTTTCTGCAGAAAACCTAAATAATTTAAGTTATGAAATACTACTTTTTAACTCTTATTTCGTTCAGTTCTTAAATAAAGTCAAAAACAGTTAAAAATTGCGAATTTATTTTTCACAAATCGTGCTTGAGGCACGGAAAAACACATATAAAAACATTTTAAATGAACATTTAAATATGTCAATGAAAGCCAGATAATAGAAATTGCAACTTTAGACTAACCGCACTTCAGGTTATGCCAATTAACGCCAAATGTAATAAATACACGTCAGTAGGTTAGGTTAAGGTTTTATTTGTTTCATTTGTTGTCAATTTTTATTAATGATTGTTATATTGTCCTACACATGCGTTAATTCACCTTTTTTCAGCGTGCATAAAATCTTACCTTTTTTTTTAATTATTTTCCATAATATTTTCGGGTGCTGCTAAAAAAATTCTGAAAGTACTTTTTGCTTGGTTTTGGCATATCTGGGCTCAGTACAATAATCATCGCTTTTTACTCTTCGTAACATAATATACTATTTCTAATTAAAATAATATTAATGACATTTTAAACACCCTTTTATGTATTCACAAAAACAAAAAACAGTTAAAATCCGTAATTAACACTAAATAATCAATGTTTATTACGTCATTAGAACGAATATCACCATCATTTTGTATATAAATAACTTCTCTATCCAAATATTCATCAAAGAGAAATTAAAAACCTAAAACAATTATTATTATCATCAACTCCAAAACAGCCATTAAACAAAAGAATAAAGCGTTTGGTTCCCTAATCAAGAGTCCATATTGCCAACATTGCAACACAGAAATTACCATTGATTGTCTCCCAGTAATTCGTGTTCTAGCCTTTGGTTTTACTACCATATTTTTTATAGTTTGTTATCATTAAGAAACCCCCTTCATAAAAACTAATCATTGGTCTAACACCGACCGAAAAAAAGAAAGCTTAATGACCATTGTCCAGTTGTAGGGGACTGAGTTTTGTCCTTAATGTTTGGTTATCCTCGGACGCGAAAGGATATAATCACAGTGCGATGGGCAAGTAATGAAGGTGTATTATTTTTACATTTTGGATACTGGGTTTTTTTATTTTGTTTCGTTTTCGTGTTTTGGCTTTCAACAACAAAAAGATGGAGAGAAAAAATAATGTTTATGTACATTTAAACGATGCGCTGCTTAACCTGAACTAATGGACTTTTATTAGTTTCGTGTTTAGTTTAGTTTTAATTGGGTTTCGGACTAATATGTTTTTAAAAGATATTGTCTTTCTTTTTATTAGATATGGATAAGTTATTAAAGATTATATCGTGTAATATATAGAACTATTAAAAATGAAATAATTAATAGTATTTGTTATTTAACGAGTTTATATAATAAATAAGTAATTTTCATCTACGTCCAAGTATTATTAGCCCATATTTATGGCCCTTTTTAGATAATATTGCGTATATTTTAAAAAATATTAATATTTCATGATTATTGTTTCTACGTTTTGTTATTTACTGTAAATATCATTTGTATCATTTTCCTGATGAAGACGGACATTGAGTTTGTCGAAACTTCTATTATTAATAAATATTAATACAGAACTTGCACTTAAAGCCGTTTTATTTTTTATTTTAATATTAGAATTGTTTTACATTTAAAAATGTTAAATATAATTAAAAAAAAAACTATTCAAAATTTGTTTTAAGCACACTGTTTGTACGATTTAAAATAAATTTTTGGGGATAGATCCTTTATAATTACAAAATTTAATTTCTGAACAATGCTGCTAATTTTTGATGAAAAACATAAAATTTTATTCCTATTTTTAATATTTATGTGATAATTTTGAAACTTCTAATTTTATTTCAATGCTAGTTAACTCATAAAATAATACAGCTCAGCTATTAAACAACATCTTCTTAACCTATTACAAATCTATTACAGAAACTGATTTTTTATTACTAGATACTTAAATAACTATAATAAATAAAAAGATATTACCAAATCTCTGAAGTAAAACAAAAAATGAAAAATTTCCTGCCGTCATAAAGTGACTTTCTTAAGTGATCCAACCGTAAGTAAAGTCATAGCTTGCTCGCTTAGTTGCTCGCAACTCCGGGACAGGGATGTAGGTATATCCTTCGTTGAAGTAATTAGTTCTCATTTAGTGCAATTCCATTTATTAATTGAGCCAAATTAGTCGAGAGGCTGCTAATAACTCTCTCAGGTACCTACAGAAGGGGGGACCTCCGTCTCTACGCAGATGCTTTGCCCAATTAATCATGCAATTTCGCAGATGTATTTCATAAACATAAACACCGCCTTCTCCGTCTCGGTTTCGGGGGCTGCACATCTTGACATGGCACAACGAAGGACAAAAGATAAACGCGACGATATTAAAATATATAATTTACTCTTTTCACTTCAACGCTTCTATCTACATTTTAATTTATGGTTTGCTGAAGTTATTTATATATACGTTGATATACAATTATTTTTATTCTGTATAAGTTATTGCGACTGTTAGTTTAAATAATAGACTTTGAAAAATGAAGAATTTTCTAATTATATTTTCTAAAAATATTATTTTCGTAATTCTATTTAGTTATCAAAATTTTATACGTAGACTATATCGAAACGTCATTTTGTAAATAAAATATATACAGAACTAAATCCGACAGTGTTTTTATTTTAATATAATGAGTTATGAAAGATTTTTTACTATGTGCAGACATTAATATGTTTTTTTTTTATACTAACAAATTTTATAAAGTTTAATAATTATATGGAGGAAATTGATTTCTAGATAGTGGAAAGAGTTTGTGCCACACTCTTTTGAGTACATGGCATGATTCTTTATATATGTATATATACAGAATACATATATATATTTTCTGCCTTTACATGAAATTTAGTCACTAATGAATATTTGCATAATCAAATTAAATAATTATAAAAGTTTCATTTACTAATAAAACTTTAAATACGTTAAGGAAAGTTTTAATTTTATTAAAATTCAAAATAATTTAAAATACATAGAAAATAGTATAATAGTTTATAACTTCCACATATTTCCATAAATATTTGGCATTTACAGTTAAATATTACTCCTATAAATTAATTAATAACTTTATGAATATTACTGATATTTTACAATAAGTTACTTATTTTTGGTTACAGATCCTCCAATTGTATCCCTACATTTGGGCAGTACATTAAATGCTGACGATATCAAAGAAGGCGATGACGTATATTTTGAATGTCATGTTCGTGCCAATCCACCTTGGCGTAGACTGACATGGCTGCATGATGTAAGTGAATTTTATTCTATTTTATCTACTCCAAACTAGGTGTATCTTTTTTTAAGATAGAGTGTAACAGTCACATATCAAGTGTAGAGATGTTTCAATCATCTCTTCACATTTTCTGCATATAGGGCTGTCTTTTAAGGGGCCTTCGCGTTTGTAGTATCGAGTTTTAGTGTCTTAGTTAATTTTTTAATATTTTAAAACAAAATTGTAAATTTTAAACAAACATTTTTATCATCACGGATACTATCAATTCTCATTCTTTATTCTAACCTTTCAACTTTACATGCCACGCACACACATGCGAAACTCGTCGCCTCAAACCATTTGAAAACAAGAGAATTGACATCAGAAACCCATCCACGACGCGTGAAAACATTGCTCTCAGCCGCCCCCCGGTGCGCGCCCGTCACATGTAAACAGAACGTTTCGAAACCGTTCTACTGTCACACCAACCTAACCTTACCTTCTGATTGATGCGTTTCAATTGTATCAGCAGCGCGGCGACTCCTTCGTAAGAAAAGTGTGTTTACATACGACGAGATTTGAGACGCAAAAGTGGTACGAAGTGAAAAAGATGTTGTATAGGTTATGTTTGTTTCAGCAGGATAAAGGGGGATGAGCGGAGGGGGGTGGGGGAAGGAAAACCCGGGGAAATATGAAAGACGAGAGGAAGAAGATGGCTGGGAAATATTTACTTATTCTTGTTGAAAGTTTTTCTACTTAGATATTTTCTGAAAAAGAGTTTGTTGAAGTTGCGTTTTTATAGACGCTGTTCGAAGGGTTGATCTTTCTACTTTCTTTTTTCAAATATTTTGACTGGGTTTGTTGAATGGATGAAAATTATTTTGATTTCGTTTCAATCATGCTTGCGGTGAAAATTTATTTGATTTTTTATTTCTAACGATTACTTGAAATATTGCGAATTTGTACAAAATATTTTCTAGAACTTATACAACAAAAACTAATAATTATTTTATCCCAAATTTATTCTTTAATAATAAAAATACAATAATAAGTAATATTTTCTGAGTAGTTGAAGGGATATGATTGAACATATGTTGCATGAGCGGAAGTTTCCAAGTAGTAGGAATAATAGAGTATGTATGAGAGGAATTATGAATGTGTATGAAGCTAAAGTTGCTTGTTTGGATAGGGATGTTTGGAGGAAACTAATTTTGGAATGATGGAGAAAGTTTGTGCCACACTCTTTTGTATGCAATGTATGCATAAACAAATAAATAGTTATTTTTTATTTTCATAAATTTATATAACAACAAAATCTCACCATTAATTTATTTTAATGAATTAATTAAATTATTAGTCAATTTTTCTTTATTTAAAAATTAACTAATGATTTAATTAGTTCATTAAAATAAATAAATAGCGATTTAAACAAAAACAAAATACTATAATCTAATATAATACGCCATGTGTAATTAAGAATATAAAAATAAAAACAAAATCTTATTTAACAAAATTCTTATATGCGTATTTCAATAGCGCTGAATTTGGAACTTGTCGAATTATTCCACAATTTCAAAACAATTTAAAAATACTTCTCTAAATTTCTTTAACCACCTCGATACTTCCCACACTAACAAATCAATACAACTAAAATAAAATCAAATTTCCTTCGTTCAGGCCATTACATGCGAAATACCTTCTTTTCCAAAAAAAAAAAAACCATCATCTAGCAAAATGGTAGCCCCGATTGCTTCAATTTTGCGATGCCATGCTGCTGTGCCAGTCCACACTTCATTAGCTACCCATCTTGGCCAGTTTATCAGGACGAGACGTCGTCAGGCTGCGTCTCGGTGCCACGTTCCAATCGCCGTCGCGACGCTTTCTCCCTCCCCCCTGCCCCGTCTTCGTAAACGTGTCCCTATCGTCGCGATAATGATTTTTATTTGATTTCCGCTGAAAGAATAATGGACTATTAATTTTTTTCGTCTGTCTGAGCTTGGTTATGGCTGTGTCGGACGCAATCGCTGTAAGATATATATTGAGAGATATAAATTTTCAATGATGTTAGAGATTTCATTTTTTTCCTGCTTTCTTTTCTTTGATTCTTTTTTAATTTTAAAAGGAACATCGTTCTTGAATTATTATTATTGAGTTATTTGAAGGTTATATTGCCTGTTCATTATGCTCTCCATTATCTATATAGAGCAAGAAAAACATTTAGCACATTAATGTTATTTATATAAATTGGAAAATTATAGTATATTATGTTACGAGGAGTAGAAATCGATGATTATTGTATTGAGCCCAGATATTTGTAGTCGAGGCAAAGTTACGGCGAAACACAAAAAGAGCTTTCTATTCCGAGTGACATATACGATTTTTATCTTCAAGCAAGCATTCTATACGAAACTAAACTAAAAATAAATCTAAATGCATGCCAATAATAGTTGTAGAACAGTATTTTTTTTTTTATCTGTTCTTTCTTTATATATATACAGGGTATTTGTTTGCCAGGTTGATATAGGACAATAACATGGGATACTGATAATATGCAGAATACTTGTTTCTGAAGTTAAATTCGGAGAAATTCTTAGAATACTTTAGAATACGATAGGGCATAAAAAGTTCTATAATTTGGTTTTAATTATAATTTGCTAGCATGTGCCGTTTGGGCGCTAGAATTTTTTTTTTAATTTTTTGGTATTTATTTTTTGCTCAAAAAGTATGAGGTGTAGAAAAATAAGCATGGTATGGAAAAATGCGAAATAATGAGTACTATAATTGAGTATTGAGTATAAAATCACTATTCTAAGATGCATCGTTTAGCAGGAAAAAATAAAAACTGAATTTTTGAAAATTTCTCAAGGTTTTTTCAAAATTTGCTCAAAAAAAATCTGAAAAAATTCAGTAAAATAGAGAAAAAAATTGGTTACATAATAGCTATCTTACTTTTTTCTCTAACTCATACTGAATTAGCAGGAAAAATTATTGTTTGCTTAAAGTCGACTTTAGTTAAAGTGTTTATTACGAAACTGGTTGTTAATTCAAAAAAAGAAAAAAATGTGGTAAATAAGAACATTTCAAGGAAAATAAGTTTTTCTTTTGACGAAAACTCAGGCGATAACAGAATGTGTTGTGAGCGAGTTTTGAATTATGCACAAGCCAATAAAATAAATTTAAAATTCATTGGAAATCGTAAAAGACGTTCAGGAAATGGAATAAAAAATAAATGTCCGAACATTTTAAAATATCCTGAACACGAACAACATTTCCACCAAAAGGACACGTACCCGAAAAAAAAAGAAGTTCACATTTATTTAAGTTGTATAATCAGCTTTTGCGATAACTTTATTGTAACAGTAAAAAAAATCTTTCAGAACTCATTATATTAAAATAAAACGGCTTTAGGTTGTAGTTAAATATAAATTATAATTTTAACAATTAATTATTATTACAGAATATTCTTCAATAGAGAATTAATAAAATATTTATTTACAGCATCTATTTATAATATTACAAATATTATGTTATTTTAAGAAAAATACAATAAAGTTAAAACGGCTTTAGGTTGTAGTTTTGTATTAATATTAATTAATAATCGACGTTTCGACGAACTCTACGTACGTCTTCATCAGAAAAAATGATACAAATGATATTTACAGTAAATAAACAGAACATAGAAACAACATAAATATTAATACAGAACTACAACCTAAAGCCATTTTATTTTAACTTGATTATATTTTTTCTTAAAATAACATAATATTTGTAATGTTATAAATGGATGCAATAAATAAATATTTTATTAATTCTCTTTTGAAGAATATTCTATAATAATAATTAATTGTTAAATTATAATTTATATTTGCTTTGTGTATAATAAATAATATTTTAAACCCATGTAATTGTTGAAATAAAATTTGCTGTTATATTATATTCATGATTCATATTAAATTGCGTTAATTTATTTTCACCCTTGGCATCTGCAAACGTAGCACCTAAAATTTGTAGCTCTCTCTCTCTATCTCTCTCTCTCTCTCTAGATATATATATATATATATATATATATATATATATATATATATATATATGTTGATTTTTTATTTTTTACCTGGAAGCCCCTAAATTTTACTAAATTTTACTTAGACATGTAAATAATTAAAATACAGCTAATTACTTCAATATCAGTGCATCTCTTGTAACTCAACCAGTAAATATTTCCACATTACTAACACATATTTTCAATTCGATCAATAACTGATCTTATATAGATGAAAAGCGCGCTAGTATGACGTCAAACGTTCACAAACACATACTCACATACCTAACCAACAACCAACAACATCACCAAAACATATATTGCAGGGATAAACAGCAACGAAGCTCCGTGGCAGGACTGCTCCGATATTCCAGGTTCCCTATCGGTTAGAACTGGCGCTTCATATGTCAACCATCAGAGTCCCCCTCTCTCTCCCCAAATAATTTAATTTAGTTGCGTTATTGTGGCAGAAAAGCAGGTTTTTTCCTATCAATTGCACGGTATTATCGATTGATTATCTATTAACTTTGATTATAGTTTAAAGATGATATTTATTGATATTGACGACAGATTATTTGTTGATATTACACAAAAGATATAGAAGGATAAAAGACTGACATATCAGTTGATATTTTTTTTAAATATATTTTATTAATAAAAATCTTGATTGTGAACTGTTTGAAAATGACAGATGTATGCTTGAAAATATTGATTTAAAAACTTGTGTAAGAAATACAAATACATCGCCCACGTTTATCAGAAACTATTTGACTAAAGAAACACTGCCAAGTGTATATAATTTGACATCTCCAGTAATCGTATTGAAAATTATTAAGTTAAATTAATTGTTTATTTGGACTTAAATTTGAATTTGATTATTGGAAATGTGTGAAGAATGGCAAGAAATTCAATTAATTACAATTTTTACTCATAATTAACAGTTAACACAAAATCGTTTCTTCCACAAATACATACAAACAAGATCAAATCGAAATCCAGAATACTGGATAAATATTTATTTAAAATCGACTGATACTAATGACATTATCCGTGTTAGTAACTCATAATTGACAATTAACATAAAACAAAATCAAATCCATCAGAATACCGGATAAGCAACATGACTTCCGTCCAAAAAATACTCCCCCGTATTTTTCCATTCCTTCGCCATCCTCTTTACTCTAGTGACGTAATAGTAACAGCCAACTACGATTCTTGTCCGTCTATTTCGCACAAGTAGAAATCAAATTAAGCAGGATTTATTTGCGTCGACTCTTGCTCTGTTTAGGAGGTGGAGGGATGTTTGGGAAAAGTGTACGCTCTTCTGCTTGATGCGCTACTAGGGAGAGTATTTAGGGTACTAAATCGTGGGCGGAGAAAGTGGAGAGAGGATTAGGAGGGAAGTTGAGTAGAAAGACGAACGAGACGAAACGTCCCTGTGAGACTCTTTATTGTCCACGTAAAAAGTGCAACAGACACGTGACCGATAAGAATGATCTTATTGGCTGACGACACTTCAATTAGACAGGACCGGACTATGTATTCAAAAAATTTACAGAATATTTTTTTCACTTCTATTAGTTAGTATATTAAGAACCTCGGAACAGTACTAAATACTATATATTATATTATGTAACTGGTAGTAGAAAGCCAAATTATTGTATTGAGCACTGTAATAAAAATGTAATTTAAATTTATGTAATATTACATTTTTATATAAAAATTACATTAATTTTTGCAGTGAGCTGAGATATTTGTCGAGACAAATCCCAGGTCAAGCAATCTGGACGAAACACAGAAAAAGCTTTTTATTACGAATAACATATACAATTTTTTCTAAACGGCAAACTAAACTAAAATAAATAAAAATACATGTCAATTAAAGGAAGCCAAATTTCATGTAAATCAGTACCTTTAAATTGAATGATGTTATCTTTTTCTTTATAAGTTTCTATTGCTTCTTTTATCAATCTGCTGTTAATATTGATTGGTCTTGCAATTTTTACAGTATTTTACACCATAAAGATTTTCTAACGCATATTGAACAATAGCAGATTTATCTGGATCGTTTGGACGTATTGACCTCTTACTTAAAAATATATAAATTTTATGATCTAATTACTTATTTTATTACCTAGTAACTTGTTTCTATGTTCTGTTTATTTACTGTAAAAGTTATATGTATCTTTTTTCATGATGAAGACATACGTTGAATACATCGAACAATAAGCTAAATTCGTTTTATTTTAAAATAATAATAACTGAAATATTTTTTACTACAATTAGGTACAGCAAGAGATATACGTATTAAATCTATTTAACACGTTCACGGACAATAAAAATTTCAGTGAGCTACAAAAATAGACAGGCAATTTTCTTTTGAAACTAGTTGTACTATCCGAAAAAATAAAAATAATAAAAATAAAAAAAAAAATTTTCAAATAATATGAAAGTATTTAATGAATCAGTTGGTCATTACTTTGAAATGTATATTAATTACAAAAACTTAAGGTTGTATAAAATTAAATGAATAAAAATTGGTTTTAAAATTTGAAAGCTATAGCATTCATGTCATTTTGCATCACTATGAAAATGAATGCTATAGCATTCACGTCTGCGAACGTGTTAATAATTTATTTGAAATGTAAGAGTTCGTCCCTGTACAAGTAGAAAACCTTCTTCGATAGTCCGTATATCTAATCTCGCCCGGCGCCGTTTTTTGTATCGTAACGGAAACTCGCCGTCTTTTTTTAACGAGATTTCCTGTTTTTTTTTTCTGCCTTTACTCTCGGCACCACTCCCTTGTCATGTCCTTATCCAACTCAACTTCCTCTTTCCTTACTTTTGTCCACTTTCCCTCGCTCCTTCGTTTAGACATTCCCGCAACACAATTGGTCTGCCGCACGCGACACACACACACACACACACTGCCGTGTCCGAGTTAATTAAAGATAATCCGTCTTTCTTGTCTGAGGGGGTGATTACGTTACTGGAACCGAGACACACGTATGTCCTAGCTAGCTGCTTACAAACCGGGTTTCATTTCAGTTTTTTTTGCTCAACCGATTAAGTGTATCAGTCCTACTACTTTAGGGGTTGCACGAGGTTGGAGGAGGAGGGGATGAAATAAAAAAAAAGAGGATCGCTAGCTTTGATTGGACACTAAGGGGGTGATAATTTTAACTCACTTTTTCTTTGCAACGTACAGCGTAGCACTGCACTTATTAGATTAAAATACATTACTTTTATGCTCCATTTTTTTAAATATATTTGAAAATAGTGATGGAGTGCTCACTAAATTTTCGTGAGTCATTTCAGAGTCATTCACAGCGAATAGTTTACTACTAGTTGTAAGTATGCAAAAAGAAACTTGAATATTTTTTCTTGATCTTTAGCGATAACATTAACCATAAAAAACAAAAGAAGCGTAAATTAATTTTGCAATAACAAAAAAATTTTCAACAATTCTACATTTTCTCGATTGTATAGCTATCTTGATAAAATATTTATCATAACTATTCATTAGAAATATTTCTTCAAAGCATTTTTTATCCATCTTGAAGTTTATAACAAATTGAGCTGCATAAAATTGCCACTTTGTTACCTAGTAACTTGTTTCTATGTTTTGTTTATTATTTACTTTCGATATACTTAGAGTATATCGAAACGTCGTTTTTAAAATGCTAATGCTATTTTATTTTAATATAATGAGTTCTAAAAGATTTTTTACTATGTTATAAATTTAAATTTAAATAAATACTTAAAATATATAAAATATGAAAGTCAATATTATAATTTCAGTACATAAATATTAAAAATTTGCTAATGAGTTTATATGTGAAATATTTATTTACTGTATATATTGTATTTATTTTTAAGCAACACTTATAAAAGGGTACCAATAAACCGCTATATATTCAAATACCAAACGCTATAAAAAGAATTACAAACGTTATATATAATATATAAAATCGCTATATAAGAAATTTACAAATACTATATTATGAAATGATAAACACTATAAAAATTAAAACAATTTGCTATAAATCTTTAATAATAAATTGAAATACATATTACTATATATGTAAAACAATTCTGCTATATATACAATTTTATTAAACTTATAGATTTCTGCTATATTCATGTCTAGTGAAATGTCCCGCGTCCTAACCTCACAAACTTAATCAAAACATCGAAGCACCTGCGTCTGAAATATTTGTCTTCAATTGCAGGATAGAATATATTCACAGGTATGTTTAATTTAATTATTTTTCTAAATTTAATTTAAATTGCTGTAATAAAATAATTTTACATCTAATCCTCTACTAGATGGAAGAATATGTTACGGAATATATGTCCGATGAAGAAGTGGAAAACGAAGTTCCCAAGAAAAGGAAGAAGAGAACACCCATAATATGGAACAAGGAATGCTCTTTCCCGGATAGTGTTTCCGCAATAAGTGCAATTGACCAAGAAAAATGTTGGAGCCGATGGACAAATTATAAAGACAGTGATGGAAATATAATAGTAATATATAGATGCAATAAGGTGAAATTTAAAGGAGAGCAGTGTGCTGGCAGAGTTCGCTTGTTTTACGTTTCATCAAGCAATGAAGTACTATTGTACAGATCAAGTTCTGAACACTCACACGCATTAAGTGAAAATAAAGCAAAACAGACTATAAATTATGAGGCACGAATGGCAATTAAACAATTTGTTGAAGAAGATTACAATGTTAAACCCAAAAAAGTAATAGAATTGCTGGCAAAAAATAAAGTACAATTGCCTACTAGAAGACAAGTCCAAAACACATTAAGCAAGATTCGCAACGAAGAATTTGGGCCTACTACAATATCTTTAGGTGAATTGGAAAAAATGTTAATTGATAATAGTATTATACCTCAAGATGACTTACAGTCATTTGTTTCTTCATATGAGATACTACACGAAAGCGAAAATAACCAATTCAGATTTTTTGTGACAAGTAAAAAACTACTAAGCAATGCAATGAAAGTTAAGCATTTACATGCAGATGCCACTTACAAATTGATTTGGCAGGGGTTTCCTGTTATAGTTTTAGGATCAACAGATATGGATCGTTCATTTCATTGCTTTGGTATGTCAATTTGTTCTGGTGAAACTACTATCGATTACGAGTTTTCGTTCAATGCTTTGCGGCGTGCCATTAAAGATGTTCACATTTTTGACTTTCACCCTTCCATATTAATCGCAGATGGCGCACCAGCGATACAAAATGCATTTAAAAATGTTTTTGGGGATGAATGTTCAATATTAATGTGCTGGTTCCATATGAAAAAAAATATCATTAAAACAATTGACCAATTAATTACAGACAAATCAAAAAAATCTGAAATCATTTCAGATATAGAAATATTGCAATTATGTAAAAATGACGAAATATTTGATAAAGCTACATTATTATTTAAAGATAAATGGAATGAATACGCTAATACATTTATTGCATATTTTGACAAACAATGGTTAAATAAAAATAGATTTTGGTATGAAGGTGCTAAACAATTGGTCCCAAGCACAAACAATGCATTAGAGAGCTTCAATCGAGTCATCAAGGATGAAAAGACTTTAAGAGAACGTCTACCAATTTCTAGATTTTTTATTTTGCTTTTAAAATATGTTTGTGACTGGTCTCAAGAATATGAAAACGGTGTTAAAAGTTTTAAAGAAAATCCTACTTTGACATTGAATATATGGACGGCATCATATAACTGGGCTCGTGAAAATAAGGATATTAAAATTGTAAAATTATTAAATGCAACTAATTATCTTGTACCCGGTAAAAAATTGAAACATCTATCGGAAGATAAATGTATGACGGATATCTCAACATTCGATCAATACAAAAATTTGTGTTGCGATCAATATGAAGTTGTATTAAATACAGAAAATTATTTAAAAAGTACTTGTGATTGTCCAGCATTTCTTAAAAACTATATGTGCAAGCATATTTTGGGGCTGGCAATCAGGTTGAAATTAATTGTTCCTCCAGTTGAGGCTAAAAATATTCCAATAGGAAAAAAAAGGAATGTGGGTCGCCCATCCAAGGCGAAGAAGGCTTTAATTGTTCAATGAACTTTATCTTATTATTTTATCTTATTATTGTTTTATCTTATTCATAATTGGTTATAAAGTTAAAATACAGAATGTTTATTTATTTGTATCCGTTTGATTATTGTTTTATCTTATTCATATTTGGTTATAAAGTTAAAATACAGAATGTTTATTTATTTGTATCCGTTTGATTATTGTTTTATCTTATTCATATTTGGTTATAAAGTTAAAATACAGAATGTTTATTTATTTGTATCCGTTTGATTATTGTCCATTTCCCCTATAATTTTAAATCCGTCTTTTTAAACTTTTTTATTGATGTTGAGGTTATTTTGCAAATCTAAGTAATATTTAATGTAGCATTTGTAATTTAAATATAGCATATGTTACTTATATATAGCGTTTGTTAATTCTGTATAGCATATGTTACTTATATATATCGTTTGTTAATTCTGTATAGCACATGTCATTTATATATAGCGTGTGTTACTTAATATAGCATTTGTTATTTATATATAGCGTTTGTTGCTTATTTATAGCGCTTGTATTTTTATTAGAGCAACGACATTTTTCAATATATAGTCTTTGTTTTTTTTAATATAGTGTTTAATTTATTCCCCTTATAAAAGTTTATATTTACAAATATTTTAGTAGAATAGTAAAAATAAAATTAATGAATCTTTGAAAATGACAGAACAAACATTATATTTTCATATATAATATATACATATGTTCCTTACAAAATATTTCACATTTCACCTCAAGGCGTTTTTCCTGCTAGTGAAGTTATTTTGATATTTTTCTGTGTAAATATAACATAATATTTCATTTGTAATGTAAGCAAAAATCTCTTTTTCCATTTATAATTAAATTAATTTAATATGATGTAGTCGTGCATTTTATTCAAATATTCAACGAAATTTCATTTTCCATTTAGCATTTTAAGCCGGGAAAAGATCTTTTCCATTATGATATATTTCAACAAACACCGTTTTCCGTTAATAGGAAGTTTTCGGATAGGAAGGAATTCGAATGGAATTAATTAGAAAATAATATAAAATTTCACTTTTCCTCGGAAACAATTTCATATTACGAATAGACAGTTATGTTTATATTACAACAGAATTTGAAGGTTTAGCTTATTTACGAAACAAAATTAATGTAGGTAATTATTATTTTTCTTCAAGCGTATCATAATATTAATATTACGTTACCATGTTTTCTATGTAGAATGAGGTCATTATGTTACTAGTACAAAGTTAGTAGTAACACCAAACATAACTACAACGTCGAGTGTATTTATAATCTGACATCTTCGATATCTATATTGCAAAACTATTACATCAAGTTAAGTTAATTGACAATTGCATTGTTTGTTTTTGCTTGAATTTTAAATAGATTATTGAAAATGTGTGAAGAAGCACAAGAAATTCAATGTGCACCGTCAGATTTGTCAGAAATTGTATATTCGACCAAAGAAAAAAACACGACCTAGTGACATCTTAGACGGTTATATTAAAAATTATTGAGTCAAGTTAAGAATTTATATGAATGATTTTGTAGGTGGACGTCCGATGAGTATTTTGAGTGGTATGATTGAGAAAGTGGCTTGCGTGAGAAAAGTTTCCAAGTAGTAGAAATAGAAAAGTATGTTTGAGATGTATTATGAATCTGGATGAAGCTAAAGTTGCTTGATGTTTTGAAGAAACTGATTTCGGGTTAGACTTTACAAGTAATGACGTAAATCGTGTGATATTCCGAAAACCATATTTTTTCATTTTCTAATTCCATTTTCACTTGTCGCAGATTACAATAAAATTCCATTTGAGAACATTGCAATTACTTACGAATAAAAATTAAAAAAGATAAAGTACATAATTTATATTTTAACACCACTCTAAATTCAACACACCGAAAAAAAAAAAAAGAAAAAATAATAAATATTTCAGAACGCAAAAAAAACACACAGACAGATCTCATCCTTCTATTTAGATGAGTAAAAACACTTCATTACTGCAATAATGAGTACTGTTGGCTGACTTGGCTCTGGCACTCTTATATATCTTTGCATCTCTCTTGCTCCTACGGCATATTCATTATAATCCCTACTCTTTTTTTTAATTATATTTTAACGTTATGATTGTAATATTTCACTGTTTTTTTTTTTTAAGAGCCGCAGCTAGCAAGCATAAGATCCTCGGGCTTTTAATGGCCCCCCCCCCGTATGCTTCAGTGAGTTGATGCTCCACTGTTCCCGTTTGTGTTTTGTTTTACTCTGCACACGATGATTTAAGTGTGAAGAGAGATTACAGGTGGAGGAAACGAACTTTTAATCAAGCCAACCTTTCGGCTTTTTCGGCGGCGCAAATTAAATGAGCGAGAAAATTTTTGTTAGGTTCCGTAGGAGTGTATTTTATAAGAAAAATGAGATTTTGTTTTTTAAGTAAATCACGACGAACAATAGAGTGGGTAAATTTTTAACTCTAATACCAGCTACGCACTCATGTGGGACTTATACTAGAGAGAAGAACTAATTTATTGACGAGGAAAACTGGAAAATTAAAAGTTTTTATAAATTAACTAATTCAATGATTCTATGTGCAACGTTTGAGAACTTTTATAAAATATAACCATGTACTCATATTACAGCAACCTATTACAACTTTTTTAAATATATATGTATATATATATATATATATATATATATATATATATATAAAATGATATGAAATTACTACATTTTAATAATCAATAACATATACCGTAATCCCGTAAAAATTCATTATATATATATATATATATATATATATATATATATATATATATAATATGTCTCAAGAATTTTATTATACAATATTAGGTAATAGTAATCTTAAGCAAATACAAAAATACTATAATCTAATTTAATACGCTATGTGTAATTAATATATATATATATATATATATATATATATATATATATATATATATATATATATATATATAAATATGCACTGTGTCTCAGAAATAAAAATATTCTAAAGAATTTTACATACAATAGTATTACGAGTTTGATTTTAACTAATGAGTATGAAATTTAAAAAAATGTAGCAAAAGTTGGTGTTTATCAGTTTCTTAAATCTTAAAGAAATGTCTAATGAATGTTTGATTAAAAAAATGTATATGAATAATTTTGAAGCTATACGTATGGATGGACGTCCGGTGAGTAGATGGAAGTGGTATGATTGGGAGTGTTTTGCGTGAGCGAAAGTTTCCAAATAGTAGGAATAGAAGAGCATGTATGAGAAGATTTATGAATGTGATTGAAGCTAAAGTTGCTTGTTCGGATAGGGATGTTTGGAGGAAACTGATTTGAAATAGTGTATGTACATATGTTAACTAATACAGATTTTTAAGACAATTTAGTTGTTTTAAAAGCAGGACTAATCAAATGAAATAAAACATCCAAACATCAAACTCGTAATATCAGCCAATGTGTTTAAAGAATCATATATACAATATGCCTCAAAAATCATATATGAAATTTAAGATCTGGGGAATATCGAATCCGAATCTAAGATCCGGATTTCGGATCCGAATCTTTGATCTGGATATCGGATCCGGATCTCAAATTATCCGAAAATTGTATCCAGATATGTCAATTTTTTTTAAAATTCGGATATCCAGATCTAATTTATCTAAATATCAAATATACACGACTGTTACAAATACATATAGTTGCGGTAAACAAGCCGGGGCTATTTATATGATGTTGTTCTAACCGCGATACGTTTGTTTCAGGGCTTTGTGCTGAACCACAACATGTCAGCGCGTATCATTCGCTCCAATCAGAGCCTGGTGCTGCAGAAGGTCACCCGTTTGAGTGCCGGAAAATACGTTTGTTCCGCGGTCAACACCGAGGGCGAAACGCTCAGCAACGAACTCTACTTTCGCGTACAATGTAAGCTATTTTGATTTTTATATTATCGTATATTGTTTAAGGATGGGAATATAATAATAATTAAGAATGTAGTAAAGATGTTAAAATATTTATTATTTAATTTATAATTATTTATTGAGTTCTGGCGACTAGTTTAGATTATATACCGCCAACTACAAATGATAAAAAATATTACAATAAGAATATTTGCAAAACAAGTCATGAAATTTATACATTTAAATAAATAAGAAAGTAGATAATAATTACAAAATCTACTTTCTTATTTATTTAAATGTATAAATTTTATGAATTTCTTTTGAAATGTATGTATGTAAATGAATTTTATATTGTTATATAACCAAAACTAGTCGCGAGAACTTAATAAATAATTCAATTATGTATAAATTGAATAATAAATTTTGCAGTTTGTTATTTGTTGATATTTTTCGTAAACAAATTAATTACATGTAAATTATAGGTAAATTTAACCTATTAATAAAAGTAATTTATAATAGCATTTTTATGTTATTTTCAATTAATTGCAGTTGAATTTTTACATACATACATACATACATACATACACAATCACACCATGTACCCAAAAGGATGTGCCATAAACTATTTCCATTATCCTGAAATCTCCTCCAAACATTAATATGCAAACAAGCAACTTTAGTTTCACTCACATTCATTCATGCTCTTCTATTTCTACTATTTGGAAATTTCCGCTCACACAAAACTCTCTCAATCATACCATCTCCAACTACTCATCGGACGTCCACTGGCAAACGTATACCTTTAAAATCATTCATATAAATTTTGAATTTTTTCATGGCGTAATTTCTTAAGTATCTCTCATAAATAATTTTGCGAAATATTATTCTAAGCAACCTAAAAACTTAGCATATATTTTTATTCATTTTAATCTCGTTATAAGAATAAAATCGCCATTAAATCATCTTTTAAACAATAAGTAAACATTATTATCATGGAGTTGGGCATACACACGTCTGCAGTAACTGAAGACATGACCAAACTTAGTTCACCCCGTTTCACCGGGGCTTGGCGCTTTTGCCTGCGTGCCGCTTTAATTAACTTGGGCAACCTGTGTATGTGTTTGTGTGCGTGAACAATGAACGAAAGCTCAACCGGGTTGGTGCTTCAGTCTTTTGTTTGTGCGTGATGATGCCACCTTGAATATTTATAAACCAAGCCAGGGAAATGCTGCTGCGTGAACTGATCCTGTTTAGCAAGTACCCAAACCTCCCCCCCCTTCCCTTTTAACCACCCAGCTGGTTTGTGTCCAGGCTTGGATGCGCACGCGCTGTTAGCTTGTCGACAAGGCAGCATGCTTATTTACCGACAGGTATTAGTGGCGGCTGACGTCATAAATCACTGTCCGGCCGAGCGGGAAAGATGAAACAATAGATGTGCTTGCTTTGCTTGTTTTACTAAAATCACGGCCCGGTGCGGTTGTGTAGCAGCAGGAAAATTATAGCGTTTTTATTTATATGCGCTGATTTGCATTTTCGCGTTTCTTGTATTATTTTTCGCGAAATATCTACAATCGATGGTCTTAAAAATACATCAGCGCAAAAATATGCAGCTTATTATTTAGTTTTAATATTCGCTATTCAAAATATTATAACCAGATTTACATTTCATATTTAAGCTTTAGATGGGAATATATACCGGAAATAATGGTACTTTCATGTGTTTTAATTACGAATATTTCGCAATAGATACAAATTTTGAAGAAAATATTTAACAAAAATTATTATGCAAATTATAACTAACCACTTTTATTTGAAACATTTTTTGATATAAGCTTCAGATGATAATATATACCGGAAATGATGTCACTTTCATGTGTTTTAATTACGAATATTTCGCATTAGAGACAAATTTCGAAGAAAATATTTGCTATGCAAATTATAACTGACAACTTTTATTTGAAACATTTTTTGATATAACTTAGCTTGTATTCCATATTTTTGACATATTTTTTTTATAGTAAAAAATAATATAACTATCTATGTAATGCAAATTTACTACTACATTTATTCTGTAAATTTCATAAAACTATTATGGAATTAAAATATTACATAAAATAAAATAACAGATTTACATATTTTTTTTGTACATTTTCACGAAAGTTTATATAAATTTGTGCTGCAACAGATAATATTATGTATTTTTTCAACAAATTATAATTATAATAGTATTTTTACAGAATAATTTAAATAATATTACAGATAATATTCAGTAATATTACAACTTCTATAGAATTATATTTTATGTAATATTACACAATATGACACGAAATTTTTGTTATCTTTGATTTTTTATAATAAAATTACATAAATAAAATTTACAGTGTAGGAAATACGAAACATTACATTTTTTTTTTTTGATTGTACTATATCATATAAATAAATTTAAACTAATAATAAAAATCGTATATCCATTTTTTTCGCAGATGCTCCAATTTGCCGAACCGATCGTATCCTAGTAGTGGGTGCATCGCGAGGCGAAAGTCTGGACATAGCCTGCGAGGTGGAAGCCGATCCACCAGCACGTGGCTATCGCTGGAAATTCAACAATTCCGGCGAGACACTGGACGTTTCACCGGAACGTTTTGCGGGCACCAGTAACGGAACGACGAGTATACTTCGTTACACGCCCGTATCGGATTTAGACTACGGGACGCTGACCTGCTGGGCGATTAACTCAGTGGGACATCAGGAACAGCCTTGCGTTTTTCAGGTAAATCTTAAAGGAATCCCTGGGATAATGGGAAAGCACATTCTTGTAGATTAATATTCGTCTTTACAGACATCATCAAACTAAAATATATATATATATATATATATATATATATATATATATATATATATATATATATATAGTTAAGTTTATTATTTATGGCTGGAATATATGGATTGGATGTTTGATAATGGGTGAAGCCGCCAATGTTATTAAAAATCAAATACTCATTTGAAATTCACAAGCTTTCGGTCACAGTTTGTGCCTTTATCAAGTGCTGAAATGGAACCAATTTTATTAGAAAAATTGTAATTGTACAAATATAAAAGTAACATTATGTAATATAAATTAATAGAGATGAATTACAAAGACATGTTATTAATATTAATAACATGTCTTTGTAATTCATCTCTATTAATTTATATTACATAATGTTACTTTTATATTTGTACAATTACAATTTTTCTAATAAAATTGGTTCCATTTCAGCACTTGATAAAGGCACAAACTGTGACCGAAAGCTTGTGAATTTCAAATGAGTATTTGATTTTTAATAACATTGGCGGCTTCACCCATTATCAAACATCCAATCCATATATTCCAGCCATAAATAATAAACTTAACTATATATATATATATATATACAAATAAATAAACTTGTGAAAAACAATCAAGTAAATAATTTTTATTTATTTTATTTTTTAACACGTTTTTATTAACTCGCTTTTTTCTTGTCTGTTCAAAATATAATTTTTGATTTTGAACATTTTATATCTTTTAAAAATCATATTGGGCCTGATCTCTAATAAGTCCAGTTTTGTGATTTCCCATTCTTTAATTAATTAATCATCTTGGTATAATTCTATACTCGAAAACAATCGTGTCTCTTTTACAGGTCGTGGCAGCGGGCAAACCCTTTCCCGTACGGAATTGCACTCTATCGAATCAAACCAGTTCATCGGTGGAAGTATCGTGTGTGCCGGGCTTTGATGGCGGCTTACCGCAACGATTCGTTCTCGAACTCTACACGAGTACATCGGCGGTGGCACGATATAATATCACTGCGTACGAGCCACGATTTCTTCTAACCGATCTAGAACCGGACGTCACGTTTCGTATCGTTGTGTTCGCCGTGAACGCGAAGGGACGCAGTCATGGTACACCCACAGAAGAGGTGTTGTTTCGCGATGCTGAGAAAAGAACGGGTAAGAGGGTAAAAGTCATGTGCAGACTGAATCAGTTTATTTAAAATAGCCCAAATATGTGCTAATCTCATTCGCTTTTTATTTTCATTATTTGTTTTTAAAATGACAATATTTGTACTAGTTAAAACTATTTGCATTCGCTAACAAAATATTTATAAAACATATAATGTAAAAAATTCTCGTATTTTAAATCGGATTAACTTTACTCATTGCTATAATGGCGTTACCGCATTTCGTCCAAAAACCTTTAACTTTTAACTTTAAAACATTCAAATTATTCGCCATAAACCGGAAAGCCGAAACGAAATTATATTTCTTTCGTCGACTTAATCTTTTTAACTTTTCTTGAATTGATTTTCGACTTAGGAATATTGTTAACAATAATCCAAGCTTACTAATTCAGACGCAAAATTTAATTATTAATTAATTAATTATCCCTAACAGTGTTATTATTTCTCGTTGCCTTTTGTAATTTGACTTTTCACAGATTCAAAATCAGATAATAGCGTTTTTTTATCGACGTGAAATAAATGAAAATTTTATATATTAATTAAATTATTGTGTACCACAATATTTATAATATTATATCACATATTTATAAACTGGAATTTTAATAATTTCAATATTTTCAGATATTTTTTTTATTTATTTAATAAAATTAATTTTATACCAAAAAATATTTGATTAATTTTACAGTTTAAAATAATGTTCTAATAATAATAATAATTGCTAAACCAATCAATTTATTTTAATACAATGAGTTTTGAAATGAGTTCTTGTTTTATTAATATGTATTTGAAAAATATTATAACAAAGTTTTTAAGAAATTAGATAAAATAGAAAATGTCACTCATTTATAAAATAACAAAATTTAATTTTACTTAAGTTTTAAAACAATTGTTTGTTTATAATCCCCTTATGTGACTATTAAAGTAAACGAATTTTATTAAAATCGATTGTTTACTATAAACTTTAGTTATTACAAATGTAAACAAAAAACTATCAATTCTTCAAAGTTTATATTGTGTACATATTAATTAGAAATTAAAATTTTATATATGCTTTTCGCTAAAAGATTATAATATATAAAGTTTAATTTATGAGAAATTTAATCAAAATATGTGAACAATAGAAAAATTTGGGATGTAAAGTGGGTCTATCCAAGATTTGCAGGAATTATTCCTGCAACTTTCACCAGGCCAAATTTTTATTTATTTCTTTATTTTTAATCTTATTTATGTGTTCAAAATCAAATAAATTTTGGGTGTGAAACCTTCAATGTATCTTCCGTGTACGAACAAAATAAAGTGGGCTGAGAGGGGGGAGGGAGGGCGACAAACAAGAACAAAAACCTTGTTCTTGTCACCGACAGCTGTGAACAGTTATGCAGGTAAGCATAGTTCCGGTGGTGCTGCTATCACCAATCCAATTCAGAATTTGCTGGGCGAGAATCTCACTTGCGGAAGCTGAAGTTAACCTAACTCTACACTCTCACACACACACACACTTTCCCAAACATACGTACATACGTCGAAGGCGTGGCCGTCAGCGCATTAAATTCACTTCCCAAATCATCCATCTTGAATTGTGTGTGCTGCAATGTTCGCTAGTGTGAAACTGACAGACCCGCCGGCGCGGCGTCGGCCCGATACGCTTTTGAATAGCGCACGAGAAATAGGACGGCGCCGGGTTTAGATCCTGGACTTGGTATCTCAGGCAAAACGGCGCGGCGGACGAGACTAAATTTCTAGATAATTGTTCACCGGATGATGTCACTTGAATACTGGGCAACTGGGCTGTATGAACGGGGCGAAACACGCCCCCGTTTTGGCCAGATGCAGTGGACACCAATGGACCCCCACACACACACACACCGAAATGCATGACTCTATGCGAATTTGACGTCTTATGCAGTTACCGAGTTGATTATCTTTTGTGTTTAAGATTTTGTTTAATGATAATGGCCCGTATTTTTATCTACTTCTAAAAGTGATTTCGTCAAAATTACTTTTGACGTTTACTTACCAGTAAAATTACTTACTGAACAATTTTATTCTTGAGATTTTCTACCCAAAATTTCACAAGTTACTCAATCATTGAATCGGCTTGTTAAGCTATGCATCAATGATTCGGGTATGTAATATGGAATGGAAAAGTACATATGTATGTAATATTTCAGTTTTTTAGTAAAGTCTCTTTTAGTAAATTTAAAGAACTTCAGTAAATGTTCTATCAGGGTTTTTCCATAAACAGGTAAAATTTATTTAGTTCTGTAATATTATTGTTGTTGTGTATAATTACATACATTTCTAAATTTGCATAAAGGATGTATTTTGAAATGAATAAATTAAACTTAAAATATTTTATTAGTATTATTACACAAAATATTTACTAAGTATCATTATTTTGATGAATTATTACAGATATTAATATGCAAGCTGTAATATTATGTAATTTAAGAAGTTATATCATCAGTACGTAATTCTACATTAAGTATGTGATGCAATTTGCAGAAAGTAAACATTTTACATACATATTAGGTCATTTTTACTTACTTTATGTGATTATTATGAATTATGTTAAAAATTACAGAATTTTGAGGTAGAAATACAGTATATTTATAGTAAAATGAAATTACAGATTTTTTTATAGTAAAATTTTACTACAATTTTTTCTGTAATATCGCAATTTTTTTCCAGTATATAAACATATCTTCATTCTTATGATTATTAGACATCCATACTCGTATTTCAGTAACAACATTAACAGCAGTTTTTCTTTTTTTAATGATTACTAAAAGGGCTTTCGTTAATCCTTGAAAATTTA
This sequence comes from Clivina fossor, assembly GCA_963966155.1. Lineage (NCBI taxonomy): Eukaryota > Metazoa > Arthropoda > Insecta > Coleoptera > Carabidae > Clivina > Clivina fossor. The sequence continues at coordinate 16,829,874 of OZ014557.1, forward strand.
AACAACCAATTTCGTCCACAAACCATCAATAAAAAACACAAATATATCTCTCGGTTTCGAGGACAAATTCGATCGCAAATTGGCTCCATTGCAATTTGTATAATTGTCTGCTATATCTGCGCGAAGAGCAGTTAACTATCTCTCGTCATCATGTGGCTCGTATTTTCCGAAACCAAATCCAAAATCCATTCTTTTTCTCTCTCTCTCTCCCTTTTTTTCACTCGGCAATTGATACTCAGAGCTAAGTGGGCAATATTTTCGACTACCAGATATCGAATTGCTGCAACGCTTGCTTGATTACAACTTAATATAAGTGATGGCGCAACTCTGTACGAAGAAATAGGCGTGACTCAAGATTAAAGAAATTGGATTAGCTTATCGCTGATGCAATGCAGCGCCTTTTCTAGCCCGTGTGTTCGAATTTAAAATGTATTTAATATGTTTTCGATTCGATTTTTTTTCTTATATGACGAAATCGATTAGTGTATATTTATATAGTTGGATTATCAAAAGGAGATATTACTAGTCAGTGCCAGGGTTTCACTGGATAAAAAATTAGGCCTGGGAAAAGTTGCAGGATAAGCATACCTTATACATCCTAAAAATGTTCAAATATATTAAAAAAATTAAATCTAATAAACATAAAAATGACATTACAGAAAAATATAGATAAATTGTAGAAATCACACATATTAAATTAAATATAATTCTTTTTTTAAATCTAAGTTAAAAGACAATTTAATAAATGACTCTTTTCACAAATTGATATTTTTAAAATAATCAATTCTAAAATATTAATAATATATATATATATATATAAGTGACGCGATCAAATATCTACTTTCGATAATCTAACTGTATGCGTTACATTTTTAGTTCATATATGAAATTGTAAGGTTTATGTTTTTCTTTTTCAATTGGATGTATTTACCCAGATGATTGATTTGAAGTTTACGTGTCTGTTTTGTCTGGCCAATAATAAAGTAATGAAGAAGTTAACTGTTGGAATAGAGAGTTTAACTTGTTTTTTTACTGTTTTGCTTTTTCGATGACGATTAGACAGAAATATCGGTAAACAAATAGTAAATAATTTGTACTTTTTCCAGTTTAAAAATAGGTATTTGTCGAAAGAGAAATTAATGTGTTTGTTGTTTCCTGATGGTGTTTGAATGGTTGTGTTATGTTTGATTTTTGTAATCAATAGCTGCTTTTAACGTCGTACGCAAATTGAGTCATTTTCATAAACGATTTAAACTTGAAATTTTTTTTTGAAATTTACCGTGCATCTTGCGAGTTTTTGAGGCATAACTTGATTAATCTTGGATGAAAATGGATGAATTGTTGAAAAAAAAATAAATAAATTAAAACCTCCTCTTTAAGGATGTGCAAAATAATGTAATGACTTAAAAAAATTGTCAAAATCGGCTGGGTTAGGCCGATTTAAAGAATCGGTAATTTTTCCGATTTGTCGAGTAGCGCGTTTGTTTTTTTTTTAATGTTCAAATTAAAAATGTAATAACCTATATTTTCTTTTAAAATACTGCGAAATAAGTCCATGACATAGATATTAAATCAAATAGATTCAAAAACAAAAACAAAAATTCTTCCCCGACTACAACATAACCATAATTTAAAAACCGAAAAAAAAAAGTACCGTGCTCACGTTCCGGTACATACTTTGACAGTTCTAACGTAACCTAGACACGTGTATACCATCCTCCCCGGTACAAAATTTCATAACTCATTCCCGTTTTCCACACAAACTTGCAACCGAATCACAGGAGCAGCGCGCCCGATGCGTCCCGTTGTTGTTCACATTTTAATTTGTAAAATAAAAGTAAGTTTTGACAGTGTGTAAATTACGCCCTGCGACCATAGCGAAAGACAAATCATCTCGTTTTTGGTTATTGTTAAACAACGGGGGTCGGTCGGGGTGGGGGGCAGCCGTCCGTTATTTACGACCCGGGCCTTTGTTCTGTCATTTGGAATTAATTCCGAAACTCGGACGCCCGTGTTGCTCGTATTCACTGGGGTTGGATACGGGGATGGTTTGGATGAGCTGACCAACAGCCAGGAGAATCATATCAGTTGTGTTGTTAGCATTTCTATCGGTGAGCGAAAATAGAGTTTTTGCTCGGCTTTTGTTTAAGTTTATTATATTTACAAGGGGGGGGAGGGGGGGAATGATATCTTCAATTGTTTTGTCAATTTGACGATGTTGCTTTGTTTTTCGGAAGAATAGCTTTAATTTGATTTGTTTCGACAGTTGTGTATTTGCGTTTTGTTGTTTGTGTTGTGTTGTGATGTTCAACACGACAAACTGAAAGTGTGCTTTATTTATAAGATAATTTTATTAGCGTCTACTTTGTTATTCATTGTTACAATGCTACAGAAATGATACGTAACTGTATTTAACAACTAGAAGGACCAGTGTTAAATGTCGTGTTAGACAAAAAATCATTGAAATAAAATTTCGAAAAATATAATTTTTAAAAGGCATGCAACTTAAATGTACTAATATTGCCTATCTAGCAATACAGGGCAAATTTGTTTACTTATTAAAAAAATATTAATGTTCATTCTTGTGAGAAAAGAAAACTATAGTTTTCTCTTGGATTTATAAATCCAAGAAACAATTAAACATTTATAATAGAAATTAAAGAACTTTTATATTTCATGAAGTAAAAATAATCTTGTATCTAAATTTCAAAAATTTACAAAATTTGTCATTTTTTTACAAATTTAAAAATTATTTTAAAGCAGATAAATTTGTATTAAAAATAAGTAAATAATAAAATATTTTTATGATCAGTTACTGAAAAATAAAAAGAATTAAACTCACATAATTAAAAAAAAAATATTTTTAAATAAAATACATTATATATGAACATTACGTAAGTATTCTCTATGTATATATATATTTATACATATATACGTCTAAACACTAGTCTATTTTATTCTCATAAAGAAATAAAACAAAGCATTGTAAGTCCTTTAAATTAAGCGAAGTATACGTAGAATTTTTTGAATTTTTACCCCCTCTCGGTGAATTGAGTCGAAATTATTTTATTTTGTATACATACATGATATACATAGATTATTCTTGTTTTTTTCAGCTACAGATAGCTCATTGTCTATTTCTCCGCTACTCGGCATTGTAATCGGTGCAGTTTGCACGCTTATCATAATCGTATTGCTGGTTGCAGTACGACTTAGGCGTAGCATTGGCACACAAGGTCTGCGTTTTAGTATAGGTGATAGGAAGACGCCTACAGCGACCGTTCATCAGGACCATCATCTGCTGCACAGTCAGGTGAATGCAGGAGGTGGTGGTGGTGGTGGAAATGCTGTAATTAAACCGCTATTGGGCAATATGTCACCGAGGGATGCACTAGATGAACAAGATCCCGATGTTATACCTGCCAAATACGGTGAGAAGAATTTAGTTCTTTTGTTTAATTGTTTTGTACAGTAGGAATGTTAAATTTATTGAAGCAATGGGCTATTTTTAAAAAAATATTTGTATAAACACAATTATGAGCTCGATTTTAAGACAACACGTAACTGTCATAAGAGCTGGACCTAAACAAATGAACTAAAACACTTCCAAAAACTGAGCTTGTAATATCAATTATCTTTAATTAATTTTTATTATTATTTTTATTCTTAAGCCTCTCACTCAGACTGCCGTTTTTGCACAAGCACAAGAATTTGTCTAATCCAAACACTTGACAAACTTTTAGTTTTATCGCCAAGTGTCTAAATTGGAAAAAATGGCAGTCTCTGAATGAGGCTTTATTTAGCAGTTTTATTTATCAAAGTGTTAAACCAACTATTTTTTTCGTTAAAAAAAATTTTTATTTATTACTAGTGAAATAAAAAGAGTATACATGTTTAAATTTAATTTGAAAAACGTCGATTCTTATGCTGTTGTTTGATAGAGAAAAATATTTAGATTAATTTTTGAAAAAATTATAGAATATTTTAATTCCATAGAGAATATTGTTATATTTTTTTATAACTTTATAACATATACATACACAAAATATTTTTTAGGCTTTTTTAAAAGCGATATCTACATGCAATTATGTATATTTTACACATAAGGAAAAATTTAGTGAAACTAACGTACAAGACACCAGAATTTAATTTTTAATGGTTAACCACAAATGATATTATACTGATAGTAGTTTTACATTTTTTTACAAATATATTAAAAAATGATAATAGTATTGCTTGCTATTAAATAATTGCTTGAAAATATTATGCTTTGGATTTTCAATAATATATAATTTATTTTATATTTTCAAGGTAAAATTATTAGAGATTTACAATTCTCTTCAAGTATATTTTTATGTTTGGCTATATGGTGTAACATTGCAAAATTGTTTTAATTAGGTTCTCCAGATGGGGAAAACGAAAGATTAACTACAAATGGTCCACATCAAACTGGTGCTGAAGCAACGGAAGAATTATCCGGGCCAGGAACGAATAAATTCGGTAAAACAACGCATTGGATTAGTCCTGGTCCTCCACCAGTTATGGAACCTTTAGTGACTAAAAATGTAAGTATAGGTCATTCATCAGAACAGTTTATTCGGGGGGGGGCGGAATAAAGTTTGCTAACTACATTTAATTTTAAAATTAATATAAATTTTTGCTGATTGATATTACATAATACCTTTGTATTATTTGCCAACAAACGAATTAAAAGTATTTTAAAAATCTAGTCCTGTTTCTTTACGACAAATATGTTATCCTTCCAACAAAATAAAGATAGTAAGATATGATAACATGAATTTTTAATGGATTTTTTTTTTAAATTTATGACGTGAATAAACTGACTTGATGAATACCCTATATTTTTATATTTTTTACCTCTTGTTATTCCTCAGAGCTATATGCAATGGTGTATTGCAAAAAAAAAGTTCCGAAATAATCGTCATCAAAAAAAATGATCGAACCATCTAATTTTTTTCTATTTACAAGTATACATTTTTTACAAATTTAATTTAAGAACATAAACCTTGGCTTTATATTTTTACTTAAAATACCAATGTAATTTTAAAAATTTCAGAACTTATTTCATTATAAACTCAATACACCATTGGTTATATAAGTTCAAGATTCCGTAATCATATAATTCCGTTAACAATTAGTTTGGTCAATTAATTAAAAATAAAGTATAAGGTTTTGAAAACGAAGTGTATTTAATCCATCTTTGTCTCCGTTTTGTTTAGTATCATCAGTATAATAATCCAATGGTGGGTACGTATCCTCGAGATTCTCGTCCTAAGGACCTCCGTCTCGGACTGAGTACAACGGCCGCAGGCGGCGCCACAGTCACTATCACTTCCGGTACGACGACTATAGCGCGCTCGACCGATCTCGAGCTGAACGGACTCGCGATAAAAGAACGTCTCATGGCGAATCGTTTGCCCGAGAGCTGTGTGTGAAAATTCAAACTAAGAATTTGTGAAATTCGTCCAATAAGATGACTCTCGATATTTCGTTTATGTCTCCCCCCCGCCCCCCGCCCCCCGCCCCTTGATTCCTAACAAAACGCGACAATGTCTTCAACGAAACTAATGGATACCCTGAATTGTTCCATTTGTTGTATTCTAATCATTGTTAATGTTCCAAATATTGTCATCAAAGATATGCTGCTCAGAAATAAATAAATTTTCTCGATGTAATTTATAAAGTATATGATGTCATCCAGTGGAGTTTTGTGTTCGTTATAATAATTATAAAGTAGTAAATATTTACTAAATACTTCCAAATAACAATAATTTAATTATTAATACTATTTTCAAATTTTTATTTGTTTTCATTATGTAATAAATTTATATTTGAATCTCCAACACTAAGTGTACATATATAAATAATACGTCATTTTCTTTATTAAGCAATAAATATTAGTGTCTAATTATTATTGAATTTATATAATTTATATATTTAAAAAAGCAAGCAATGTAATATAATGTATAGAAAATGTATGGTGCTGAAAAAATGTTTTTAAATATTTTTACTAAATTTAATAATAATAATAGGTGACATCATATAAAGTAAAATTAATGTCCATTTTTAAAATTAAAAAAAAAATGTAAAAGATATCGTCAGAATTCTTTGAAAATTTCTATCATAATTGCAATAAAAATAATATATATATTTATTGGAAAACATATCTGTAATTAATACATATGAAATGTTACTTATAACATATCTCTTACAAGTATAATAAAATTATTTATATATATTTTTGAATATTTTTAAAGTTTACTGACAATATCATAAATTGTACTTTCAACTATAGATGAATCAAGATTGCATTAAAATTAATGAAATGTTTTGGTTCCATAATTAGTTTATTAATTATATATTTTACAGTTAAGTAATATATGAACGAGAGAAAAACTATTTTTGGTTTTTATTATTTTATGAATCTTTTGTAACATATACCGGGTGTATACTTGGTTTATGCAATATAGGAAAAACAATGTTATTTTTTTAACATCGTAATTCCTGCCTCCCCGTTAGTTTTAGAGAAAAATTATAACAGACAAAAATTATTTAGAATTAAAAACTACATTATTTACGCTTAAAATAATTGTGATATTACGTCTCAGTAATTAATTATTAATTAAATAAATATTATCAGTTTTCAGCAATATCAGACAGCCATGGACAAAACGCGAATGTATTTTGTTCACAAATGTCAGTGTATTGTCATTTAAAAGCAAAAAAATATAGTAAAGAAATAATTTGATATTTGCGATTTTTATAATACTTCACTAGCGATGTAATAATATTTTAGTGTCTATTTAAAATAATCAAAGCAATAATGACATCTTTTAAAATAACAATAACACTGACAGTTGTAAACAAAATACATTCGCGTTTCGTCCATGGCTGTCTGATATTGCCGAAAACTGTTAATATTTATTTAATTAATAATTAATTAGTGGGACGCAATATTGCAATTATTTTAAGCGTAAATAATGTAGTTTTTAATTGTAAACAATTTTTGTTTCTTATATTTTTTCTCTATAACTAACGGGGAAGCAGGAATTGCGATGTTAAAAAAATAACATTGTTTTTCCTATATTGCATAAACCAAGTATACACCCGGTATATAAGTAATACGTTTTCTGATATCTTAAACAAAATATTGTTTTATTATATTGCACGAAATCATGCAATCTTGATTTTTATCTCTCCACTACTTTCTAGATAATAATAAATAAAAACTAAACGCAAACTTTAACAAAGTGATTAAAAGAAAAACATGTTAAAATTAACTGACGACAAATAAAATTGCAAAAAAAAATTATGTGTGCCTCGTGTTCCCTGAAGATATCAGTCTGCTATCAGTGATATAACAATAATACTTAATAATTTAACAAATGAACTAAACAACTTTTTGTCTGCTGTCTACTCTCGTCTTAATCGTTGTTTAATTCCTAGGAAAACAAAACAAATAAACTCTGGATGGACATTTAAATAATCGCGATACAGGACGATAAAAAAACTGACAACTATTTTTAAAAAAAATCAAATTTGTATAGTTAACTAATTCTAGTGTACCTAATTGTATATAAAATATCATTTTATCAATATTGCATTTTATAAATATTTGTTGAAAAACTGATCAAAAAGATTTAGTTAATTTTGTGTTTATAAAAATATATCTAGTTTATTTCGATAATTAGCACTAATCATTATTAAAAATTCATTTATAATTTATATTTTTCTACAAATGCACTTAAAAAGAAAATTTCTCCAAATTTATATTTGAGTTAGTAATTAACAAATAGTAAATGAACAGAATTCTGCAGAATTTCTATTTCAAAGTGCTGAAGAATTAATGTATTTCATGTATTAACAATTTTTGATGACATGTAATGATTCATAAAACTATCGAACTTTAACTATTACTGAATCTATGTATTAAATTTATGTTTAGAATTTAATAACAATTTTTCTGGTAATTTGAAAAAAAAATCCGAATTTTACTATTTAAAAAAATCATCGTAAAAACTTTACAAAACTGACATAATCTATTTGATCAAATTCAATTTTTTTTATCCATGATAAATAATTATTACTCCTATAATTTATTTTAAACCTTCCATATCATTTTTACCGCAATTTTGTAACAAAAATCTACAAATTTGACTAATATTTTTGGTGCAATAAATTTTATGAATTATTAAAATTTAATAGATTTATAACTAAATTTATTATTAGTAAATTATATTATAATTTTATAAACTACTGCGGTTATAAATTATTTTTATTATGATTCTAGGGAAAAAAACATATTGTGTATTCATAATATCATATTTTCATGAATACTAAAAAATGGTCAATAATAAGAAGTTTGTATTATATTATAAGTAAATATTGTGATATTTTATGTAGATTTAAAAAAAATGATAAGTGTTTAGGCTATAGACAGTAAAAACTAAATGTACATTTACATATTTTGTTTAATTTATTTTAATTTGTTATGCTTCAGTATTATTTTTAAAGATTTTTAAAGTTTAAAGATTTAGAAATATAGTTTTTCATAAAGTTTGTAAAGAACAAATTGATTTTTTCTATTAAGAGGAGCAGAAAATAATTATCAATCGAGATATAATTCTAACAATTAATTAATTGCTTATTGAAAGGTGCAAACAATTTACATAAAAAGCAGGAAACAATAAGTACCGCAAAATTTGATAAAAGATAATACAACTGTTATATATAATGTAATTTATAATCATTGTATCATTGTATCATTCGAAAACATTGTTTCCTTTGAACTGTGTTTGTGGTATCTCAATATGTCATTTCTTATAGATGATATTTTAAAACAAAACACAAATAATAATACAACTTCCGATTGTTGCAGCATCAAAAGTCCTCCCCCTCAATTGCATCCACAGAACTTTAGTCTATTGGAATGGACTTTATCAAATAATAAACATTGTTGCATTTCGAACACGGCCCAAGAATTTACTCGAATTTACAACAACCAGATTTCAAGTCCAACTGCCAATTTTTCAAGTAAGTTTTTTCATCTTTATTATTAAACCGAATTTGTATTGTACTATGACATAATATATCCGTCTAAATTTTAAATATTTTCCTGTTTCAAAAGTGGGTTTTTTTTTAAGTTAAAAATGTAAATTCCATTCCACATGTTATCATTTTTTTGAAGGTGAATACTTTGTGTTTTATAAACAATAATAGACCCCGTAATAATTGATAATAAAAACGCAGGATATATAAAACAATTACTAGCGGTTTTATGTTTAAAGAGTTTTTTAACTAAAAATTAATTTGAAATAAAATAAGTCGATTTACTTTACTAACGATCGGGTTCATAATAAACACTTTCAACTAATGTCGACTTTAATTCGATGTAGATTCATTTGCAACAATAAATAATTGTGCCATTAAAAGTTTGAACAATTGACGAAAAAACATCGTAATAATAATTAAGCCAGTATAATTTAAAATCTGACTTAAATTAAAGTGTTTATGTGTTTAAGTGTTTTTTATTTTTCGCTATTTTATAATAGTTTTATATAAATTTTTTATTATAACATAATTTAATAATAGCCCTGCTGCGTCAATGTATTTTTTGTTTTATTCACTTTGTAATTACATGCTATGTAAATGACAAATCGCAGCGACTTTTTGCAGTCAAAACGCAATCGAGTCAATCGAGAATAAACCTAATTGATTACTATATAAATCAAGCAATTAATTTATTAAACGCCAATTCTTTTACGACTGTTATGATCAAAATATTATATGTTCATCTGTAAGTATAATATGTGAATAACTTATGTTTATTTTTGTTTTCGCAGTGCCAGTTTCAAATTTCGCTAGCCGTAATTATTTTTGGCCGCATTGTCTACCTTACCATCCGATGACTATCAGTAGCTGTTCGTATAATAATCATGTTAAACGTAAAGGTGGACAAATCCGATTTACAGCGAGTCAAACTGAAGAATTAGAAAGACAGTTTAGTTCGCATAAGTATCTCAGTCCGGATAATCGGAAACAACTTGCCGAAATCTTACGCCTTAGCGATAGACAGGTCTCAATACTTGTTTATCTATACTTTTATTTTTCATGTCAATTTTACAAACGCAAAAAACATTTGATCCTACGTAGTATAAATGAATGTGAAATAATTTTGTTTTTCTTTGTAATATTCAATTTTCCTTATCGTTATTGTTATTGTTATTTATAATAGTAAATAACTTATATTTACTAATTAATTTATTTTAGGTAAAAACATGGTTTCAAAATCGCAGAGCCAAATGGCGAAGATGCAAACACATCTGTAATACGAATGATGATAATTCTGAAATTGTAAATGATTTTTCATCCTTATCGAATACAGTCATCAATTTACAAACAGATGAAAGTACCGAATAAATTTAGTTAAAAAAAAAAGAGTTATTTATTTAACCATAATCATAATGGCTGGTACTACACAAACTTCGGTTCTAACTAGTGGTTTTTAACTAATACCGCGGTTTCAAAGCAAGTGTAACTGTCACAACAAATTGAATTAAAACACCCCAAAAAACACGAGCTTGTATTGTATCAGCCAATATTATTACAACTATAAGAAAGAAAAAAAAACAGGCTGTATTTATTTATGAATTTGTTTAAAAATTTTATAATAATAGTTAGAACGCAGGTCATTTTCTGTATCTTCTGTTAATTCTGCATGTTTTGTAGTTATTCTCCATATCTTCTGTAAAGTTATTATAATACAAATAATTATAAAGTTTATTTAGGTTGTTTAATGGTTTATAATTTTGTAAACATATCCACATAATATATATATATATATATAAATTTAGACAAAACTCAATTTAAAATCGGAAAATTTATCATTATCACTTTTCTTTCTGGATGCGAGATGTGTGTATGTATTTTATTTCTGAAAAATATGAGATTGATTTTCCAATTATATTTTTATTTTTTCAGTCATTTTAATTTTACTTATATATTTATTGTATTTATAAAAATATTGATTAGATGAATTTATAAACTTGTAAATATATGTATAATTATTATGTATTATTATTATTATTATATGTATGTATTTCTTTATTGTTAAATAATATTCTTAAAATCAGATGTGTTGTTTTTATTTTTTTTAAAATTAGTTTACCCCTAAAACCGCCCAGAGAGAGGGCCACAAAGCTTTCAAAATTTTGATAGACTTGTAGCCCTTACTTATTAATTATTATCAATTATTAATTAATAATTATTAATAATTACTATTAATCTGTAATAAATCTAAAATCTTTAATAGCAAATATATCGAAAATGGCTGGAAATTTCGCAAAAATAAGAAAATTTGCCGTCCCTTTACAAACACCTACCAGGTACGTACTACAACATATCCAAAAATCAGCCCACTAGGACACCCTCTTATTAATTTCGAACACGGCCCAAGAATTTACTCGAATTTACAACAACCAGATTTCAAGTCCAACTGCCAACTGACATATATGGTACAATATAATATATGATGAACGTGGTAGGTATATAGATTACATTATTATTATTTCTATTAAGCTTTCACAGAGACACTTTGATTATTTTGCTTCTTCTGGTTCTTAACGCACACTTAAAATTCCAATTACTATAACTTAGAGTTAACCTAAAACACAACAAGAAATAATTTCATTACATACCTAATTAGGCTTCCAATTTCTCCGCCGCATCTGATCCACACAGATAGATAATATTTACGCAATGTGTTGCATCAGTAAGTGTATTCATGATGCATGATCCGATTAAAATCTTTTCTATCAAACAATCGGAAAATTGTATTTGACAGACAGAGCAGAGGGGTTATTAGACACTTATCACAGCTGATGTGTGTTAGCTGTATCTCCAGTTGGCCAGATGAATTTTGTGTGTGTAATGTTATTTTCGCGTTCAAAATGTAATTTCTTTTCTACTTTTACATAATTATGTTATTGTAAAAAACACGTAGTAAATGTTATGTATTTTTTGGAATTACAATATCAAATAAAAAGTGTCTCATGTATTTGAGAAACACTTATGACACAGAGAATATTTAACTGGGCAATATTTAAAGAAGTGGATTTTTGTGTGTCTGCTTGCTGTGTCTGACAAACTTTCTTCGCATATTTATATGAAGTAACTCCATCCCCACCCGAGATCTATGCTTAAATCTGTTAACTCCGCCTTCGCGCAAGCGCAGATGCGTAAACTCCTCCTTTTTTTGATACTTAACAATAAAAACTATAAATTTTTTATACGTTAGTATATATACTGGTACTATATGAAACGGTAAGTCTTTGCTCAAATTTACTTGTACAGTAAACATGTATGATTTTGAATAACTGCAGCTGTCTGTATCATCTACATTACTACAAATGTTAATCTGTATACTTAAATGTGTCCTATTTTTGATACTTAAAGTATAAAAACTAGAAATTTTTTGTACAAAGATATATATACTGGTAGTATAGCAAACGGTAAGTCTTTGCTCAAATTTACTTGTACAGTAAACATGTATGGTTTGGAGCAACAGCTGTGTGTATCATATTGTAATAGTGTATTAATATATTAATAATGTATTTAATAGCTGAAGATGTGTCCTATTTTTGATACTTAATAAATAAAAAGCTAAAATTTTTAATATATATATATATACTGGTAATATTTCATATGTAAAGCCTTTTGCTAAAATTTGCTTGAATAGAATACATGTATGATATTAAGCAGCTGTGTGTATCATATTGTAATAGTGTATTAATATACTAATATAATGTATTTAATAACTGAAGATGGCTAGGATTTCTAGCTGAAACATTTAATAAAATTTTTCATTTCTCGATTTTGATAATTATAAATAAAAACTATAAGATTATGACTGTTGTTTTTCACAAGGTTATGACTGTTTTTTTACAACTGTTTTTAACTAACATTCAATGATCAAAAATTATTTCATCCGATCCTTATCATATCGCCGGTGGTGGCAAAGGAGCTAAATGTAAAAGGAAAAGGGGGCAAGGTAAAATCTTGCATTTTTTGGTATTGGTCAAAATGGTTCCCCCCCACCAACTTCCATTACTTCTCGTGCTGATAAGGCTATAAATATGAGTGCTTAACCGTCGCTACTGTTTTTGCCAAATTTACCTCGACCAGGAAACATATATGATTTTAAAATGCTGTGTGCACAGTTTTGCCAAACGTGAAATTCTTATTTGAATCAAATTTGTTTTTTAATTTCTTTTTAAATATTTAAAATTTTAAAAGTTTTACAAAAAAAAAACTCCTACCTACAACTTATTTTCTTGACGTACTCTAACCTACCTTAACCTAACCTAACCTAACCTAACCTAACCTAACTTAACCTAACCTAACCTAACTTAACCTAACTTAACCTAACCTAACCTAACTTAACCTAACCTAACCTAACCTAACCTAACTTAACCTAACCTAACCTAACCTAACCTAAGTTAACCTAACCTAACCTAACCTAACCTAACTTAACCTAACCTAACCTAACCTAACCTACCCTAACCTAACCTAACCTAACCTAACCTAACTTAACCTAACCTAACCTAACCTAACTTAACCTAACCTAGTCTAACCTAGCCTAGCCTAACCTAACCTAACCTAACCTAACCTAATCTAACCTCACCTAACCTAACCTAACCTAACGTAACCTAACGTAACCTAACCTAACCTAACCTAACCTAACCTAACTTAACCTAACCTAACCTAACCTAATCTAAGCTAACCTAAGCTAACCTATATACTAATATATATGTATCTAATTGGTGTAACTTTGGTTGCAAGCGCGTCAGGCGTAATATATACTAATATATATGTATCTAATTGCTGTAACTTTGGTTGCAAGCGCGTCAGGCGTAATATATACTAATATATATGTATCTAATTGCTGTAACTTTGGTTGCAAGCGCGTCAGGCGTAATATATACTAATATATATGTATCTAATTGCTGTAACTTTGGTTGCAAGCGCGTCAGGCGTAATATATACTAATATATATGTATCTAATTGCTGTAACTTTGGTTGCAAGCGCGTCAGGCGTAATATATACTAATATATATGTATCTAATTGCTGTAACTTTGGTTGCAAGCGCGTCAGGCGTAATAAATACTAATATATATGTATCTAATTGGTGTAACTTTGGTTGCAAGCGCGTCAGGCGTAATATATACTAATATATATGTATCTAATTGCTGTAACTTTGGTTGCAAGCGCGTCAGGCGTAATATATACTAATATATATGTATCTAATCGCTGTAACTTTGGTTGCAAGCGCGTCAGGCGTAATATATACTAATATATATGTATCTAATTGCTGTAACTTTGGTTGCAAGCGCGTCAGGCGTAATATATACTAATATATATGTATCTAATTGCTGTAACTTTGGTTGCAAGCGCGTCAGGCGTAATATATACTAATATATATGTATCTAATTGCTGTAACTTTGGTTGCAAGCGCGTCAGGCGTAATATATACTAATATATATGTATCTAATTGCTGTAACTTTGGTTGCAAGCGCGTCAGGCGTAATATATACTAATATATATGTATCTAATTGCTGTAACTTTGGTTGCAAGCGCGTCAGGCGTAATATATACTAATATATATGTATCTAATTGATGTAACTTTGGTTGCCAGCGCGTCAGGCATTCAAAACAAAACTTGAAAATCTTTAATCGCAAATATCTCGAAAACGGCTGGGAATTTGGCAAAAATAAGCAAAATTTGCACCCCCCTAACTGATCAACACCACTGTAACCAGGTACGTACTACAACATATCCAAAAATCAACCCTCCCCGACACCACCTTAATAATTAATTTTTTGAGTGGCGCCATCTATGAGGCAAATGCAGCATTTTTAGCAGGGACACATTTGAGTAGCAGTTAGTGGCGCCATCTATGAGGCAAAAGCAGCATTTTTAGCAGGGAAACATTTGAGTAGCAGCTACTAAAATGTTTTTTGCTAAGAATATTACGTTTGTCTAAGAGATGCCGCCACTCACAAAAATTTTGTTAAAATGTTAAGCTTAATTAATAAGGGGGTGTCGGGGTGGAGGGGGGTGGGGGAGGGGGGTTGATTTTTCGATATGTTGTAGTACGTACCTGGTTAGAGGGGTGTCGGTTAGATAGGGGGGTTCAAATTTTGCTTATTTTTGCGAAATTCCCAGCCGTTTTCGAGATATTTGCGATTAAAGATTTTCAAGTTTATATTTATTTTTCTAGATGGATTTGCGAATATAACAAATTACTATATTATTATGTTTCTGTCTATTGTAAATTTACAAATCAAATTACACATCTTTTTTATTTAATAATTATAACAAAATATATATTCGTACTATATATTTGGTGCATGTAAATTTTCGTGTATGTAAATTTTATAATAAAAACAATAAATTTGTTATTATAATAAGGAAAAGGAGAAAAAAGCTAAGGTAATGCAACCAATCTCTAGCATTTTGCTATTGGTTGAAATAGTTTCCCCTCCACTAGTCCAACCAAAACTTGAGTTAAGATGCCTATAAGTATAGGTGTATTACCGTCGAAAGTTCTTTTGTCAAATTTACATCGATCAGGATACACATATGATTTTAAAAGTTATTTTTTTCTAGATGGATTTTCGAATATAACAAATTACTATATTATTATGTTTCTGTCTATTGTAAATTTACAAATCAAATTACATATCTTTTTTATTTAATAATTATAACAAAATATATTCGTATTATATATTTGGTGTATTATACATATATATACTATAAACAACGTATTTATCAATAGCATATATAGCAACGTGGTAAGATGTCAGCTTCTGGTGCCAGAGGTCCCACGATCGAATCTTGCTTCGATCGAATTTATTTTTTAATTTTTTTTTTTTAAATACATAAATAAATATAGATATCTTCTTGAAACTATTTACATATGTTATTTTAATCAGATTAAAATATAATATATACAAATATATCGTATATTAGCGAGATAGGTTATATATTATATAAATAAAAGAGTAGAGTCTTTATATATTATATATTATATACAGTATAATGTAGTCTTGTGTGGGTGAGTGGTACGGTGCTGGACTCAGGACCTATAGGTCTCTGGTTCAATCCTTGCCATGAATCGAAATTGTTTTTTTTTTTTTTTCTTTTTAATATATAAATATCTATAATTATTAGAATAAGTAATTTAAAACTTTATTTTCAATATCACCGCACAATTTGACGACACACACACAAAATTCATAATCTATTAAAAGTTTCAATACATACCTTTAATTTTTTATATATATCATTAAATTTTTCTTTTTTTCAAAGCTAACTTATGTTTATTTATATTATATATTTATTTACCAATAAAAATACGATATTTAAAACGATTTTAAAACAATAAAAACTATAAATTTTTTATACGTTAGTATATATACTGGTACTATATGAAACGGTAAGTCTTTGCTCAAATTTACTTGTACAGTAAACATGTATGATTTTGAATAACTGCAGCTGTCTGTATCATCTACATTACTACAAATGTTAATCTGTATACTTAAATGTGTCCTATTTTTGATACTTAAAGTATAAAAACTAGAAATTTTTTGTACAAAGATATATATACTGGTAGTATAGCAAACGGTAAGTCTTTGCTCAAATTTACTTGTACAGTAAACATGTATGGTTTGGAGCAACAGCTGTGTGTATCATATTGTAATAGTGTATTAATATATTAATAATGTATTTAATAGCTGAAGATGTGTCCTATTTTTGATACTTAATAAATAAAAAGCTAAAATTTTTAATATATATATATATACTGGTAATATTTCATATGTAAAGCCTTTTGCTAAAATTTGCTTGAATAGAATACATGTATGATATTAAGCAGCTGTGTGTATCATATTGTAATAGTGTATTAATATACTAATATAATGTATTTAATAACTGAAGATGGCTAGGATTTCTAGCTGAAACATTTAATAAAATTTTTCATTTCTCGATTTTGATAATTATAAATAAAAACTATAAGATTATGACTGTTGTTTTTCACAAGGTTATGACTGTTTTTTTACAACTGTTTTTAACTAACATTCAATGATCAAAAATTATTTCATCCGATCCTTATCATATCGCCGGTGGTGGCAAAGGAGCTAAATGTAAAAGGAAAAGGGGGCAAGGTAAAATCTTGCATTTTTTGGTATTGGTCAAAATGGTTCCCCCCCACCAACTTCCATTACTTCTCGTGCTGATAAGGCTATAAATATGAGTGCTTAACCGTCGCTACTGTTTTTGCCAAATTTACCTCGACCAGGAAACATATATGATTTTAAAATGCTGTGTGCACAGTTTTGCCAAACGTGAAATTCTTATTTGAATCAAATTTGTTTTTTAATTTCTTTTTAAATATTTAAAATTTTAAAAGTTTTACAAAAAAAAAACTCCTACCTACAACTTATTTTCTTGACGTACTCTAACCTACCTTAACCTAACCTAACCTAACCTAACCTAACCTAACTTAACCTAACCTAACCTAACTTAACCTAACTTAACCTAACCTAACCTAACTTAACCTAACCTAACCTAACCTAACCTAACTTAACCTAACCTAACCTAACCTAACCTAAGTTAACCTAACCTAACCTAACCTAACCTAACTTAACCTAACCTAACCTAACCTAACCTACCCTAACCTAACCTAACCTAACCTAACCTAACTTAACCTAACCTAACCTAACCTAACTTAACCTAACCTAGTCTAACCTAGCCTAGCCTAACCTAACCTAACCTAACCTAACCTAATCTAACCTCACCTAACCTAACCTAACCTAACGTAACCTAACGTAACCTAACCTAACCTAACCTAACCTAACCTAACTTAACCTAACCTAACCTAACCTAATCTAAGCTAACCTAAGCTAACCTATATACTAATATATATGTATCTAATTGGTGTAACTTTGGTTGCAAGCGCGTCAGGCGTAATATATACTAATATATATGTATCTAATTGCTGTAACTTTGGTTGCAAGCGCGTCAGGCGTAATATATACTAATATATATGTATCTAATTGCTGTAACTTTGGTTGCAAGCGCGTCAGGCGTAATATATACTAATATATATGTATCTAATTGCTGTAACTTTGGTTGCAAGCGCGTCAGGCGTAATATATACTAATATATATGTATCTAATTGCTGTAACTTTGGTTGCAAGCGCGTCAGGCGTAATATATACTAATATATATGTATCTAATTGCTGTAACTTTGGTTGCAAGCGCGTCAGGCGTAATAAATACTAATATATATGTATCTAATTGGTGTAACTTTGGTTGCAAGCGCGTCAGGCGTAATATATACTAATATATATGTATCTAATTGCTGTAACTTTGGTTGCAAGCGCGTCAGGCGTAATATATACTAATATATATGTATCTAATCGCTGTAACTTTGGTTGCAAGCGCGTCAGGCGTAATATATACTAATATATATGTATCTAATTGCTGTAACTTTGGTTGCAAGCGCGTCAGGCGTAATATATACTAATATATATGTATCTAATTGCTGTAACTTTGGTTGCAAGCGCGTCAGGCGTAATATATACTAATATATATGTATCTAATTGCTGTAACTTTGGTTGCAAGCGCGTCAGGCGTAATATATACTAATATATATGTATCTAATTGCTGTAACTTTGGTTGCAAGCGCGTCAGGCGTAATATATACTAATATATATGTATCTAATTGCTGTAACTTTGGTTGCAAGCGCGTCAGGCGTAATATATACTAATATATATGTATCTAATTGATGTAACTTTGGTTGCCAGCGCGTCAGGCATTCAAAACAAAACTTGAAAATCTTTAATCGCAAATATCTCGAAAACGGCTGGGAATTTGGCAAAAATAAGCAAAATTTGCACCCCCCTAACTGATCAACACCACTGTAACCAGGTACGTACTACAACATATCCAAAAATCAACCCTCCCCGACACCACCTTAATAATTAATTTTTTGAGTGGCGCCATCTATGAGGCAAATGCAGCATTTTTAGCAGGGACACATTTGAGTAGCAGTTAGTGGCGCCATCTATGAGGCAAAAGCAGCATTTTTAGCAGGGAAACATTTGAGTAGCAGCTACTAAAATGTTTTTTGCTAAGAATATTACGTTTGTCTAAGAGATGCCGCCACTCACAAAAATTTTGTTAAAATGTTAAGCTTAATTAATAAGGGGGTGTCGGGGTGGAGGGGGGTGGGGGAGGGGGGTTGATTTTTCGATATGTTGTAGTACGTACCTGGTTAGAGGGGTGTCGGTTAGATAGGGGGGTTCAAATTTTGCTTATTTTTGCGAAATTCCCAGCCGTTTTCGAGATATTTGCGATTAAAGATTTTCAAGTTTATATTTATTTTTCTAGATGGATTTGCGAATATAACAAATTACTATATTATTATGTTTCTGTCTATTGTAAATTTACAAATCAAATTACACATCTTTTTTATTTAATAATTATAACAAAATATATATTCGTACTATATATTTGGTGCATGTAAATTTTCGTGTATGTAAATTTTATAATAAAAACAATAAATTTGTTATTATAATAAGGAAAAGGAGAAAAAAGCTAAGGTAATGCAACCAATCTCTAGCATTTTGCTATTGGTTGAAATAGTTTCCCCTCCACTAGTCCAACCAAAACTTGAGTTAAGATGCCTATAAGTATAGGTGTATTACCGTCGAAAGTTCTTTTGTCAAATTTACATCGATCAGGATACACATATGATTTTAAAAGTTATTTTTTTCTAGATGGATTTTCGAATATAACAAATTACTATATTATTATGTTTCTGTCTATTGTAAATTTACAAATCAAATTACATATCTTTTTTATTTAATAATTATAACAAAATATATTCGTATTATATATTTGGTGTATTATACATATATATACTATAAACAACGTATTTATCAATAGCATATATAGCAACGTGGTAAGATGTCAGCTTCTGGTGCCAGAGGTCCCACGATCGAATCTTGCTTCGATCGAATTTATTTTTTAATTTTTTTTTTTTAAATACATAAATAAATATAGATATCTTCTTGAAACTATTTACATATGTTATTTTAATCAGATTAAAATATAATATATACAAATATATCGTATATTAGCGAGATAGGTTATATATTATATAAATAAAAGAGTAGAGTCTTTATATATTATATATTATATACAGTATAATGTAGTCTTGTGTGGGTGAGTGGTACGGTGCTGGACTCAGGACCTATAGGTCTCTGGTTCAATCCTTGCCATGAATCGAAATTGTTTTTTTTTTTTTTTCTTTTTAATATATAAATATCTATAATTATTAGAATAAGTAATTTAAAACTTTATTTTCAATATCACCGCACAATTTGACGACACACACACAAAATTCATAATCTATTAAAAGTTTCAATACATACCTTTAATTTTTTATATATATCATTAAATTTTTCTTTTTTTCAAAGCTAACTTATGTTTATTTATATTATATATTTATTTACCAATAAAAATACGATATTTAAAACGATTTTAAAACAATAAAAACTATAAATTTTTTATACGTTAGTATATATACTGGTACTATATGAAACGGTAAGTCTTTGCTCAAATTTACTTGTACAGTAAACATGTATGATTTTGAATAACTGC
This sequence comes from Clivina fossor, assembly GCA_963966155.1. Taxonomy (NCBI): domain Eukaryota; kingdom Metazoa; phylum Arthropoda; class Insecta; order Coleoptera; family Carabidae; genus Clivina; species Clivina fossor. Next base: position 16,850,625 of record OZ014557.1, read on the forward strand.
AGCTGTCTGTATCATCTACATTACTACAAATGTTAATCTGTATACTTAAATGTGTCCTATTTTTGATACTTAAAGTATAAAAACTAGAAATTTTTTGTACAAAGATATATATACTGGTAGTATAGCAAACGGTAAGTCTTTGCTCAAATTTACTTGTACAGTAAACATGTATGGTTTGGAGCAACAGCTGTGTGTATCATATTGTAATAGTGTATTAATATATTAATAATGTATTTAATAGCTGAAGATGTGTCCTATTTTTGATACTTAATAAATAAAAAGCTAAAATTTTTAATATATATATATATACTGGTAATATTTCATATGTAAAGCCTTTTGCTAAAATTTGCTTGAATAGAATACATGTATGATATTAAGCAGCTGTGTGTATCATATTGTAATAGTGTATTAATATACTAATATAATGTATTTAATAACTGAAGATGGCTAGGATTTCTAGCTGAAACATTTAATAAAATTTTTCATTTCTCGATTTTGATAATTATAAATAAAAACTATAAGATTATGACTGTTGTTTTTCACAAGGTTATGACTGTTTTTTTACAACTGTTTTTAACTAACATTCAATGATCAAAAATTATTTCATCCGATCCTTATCATATCGCCGGTGGTGGCAAAGGAGCTAAATGTAAAAGGAAAAGGGGGCAAGGTAAAATCTTGCATTTTTTGGTATTGGTCAAAATGGTTCCCCCCCACCAACTTCCATTACTTCTCGTGCTGATAAGGCTATAAATATGAGTGCTTAACCGTCGCTACTGTTTTTGCCAAATTTACCTCGACCAGGAAACATATATGATTTTAAAATGCTGTGTGCACAGTTTTGCCAAACGTGAAATTCTTATTTGAATCAAATTTGTTTTTTAATTTCTTTTTAAATATTTAAAATTTTAAAAGTTTTACAAAAAAAAAACTCCTACCTACAACTTATTTTCTTGACGTACTCTAACCTACCTTAACCTAACCTAACCTAACCTAACCTAACCTAACTTAACCTAACCTAACCTAACTTAACCTAACTTAACCTAACCTAACCTAACTTAACCTAACCTAACCTAACCTAACCTAACTTAACCTAACCTAACCTAACCTAACCTAAGTTAACCTAACCTAACCTAACCTAACCTAACTTAACCTAACCTAACCTAACCTAACCTACCCTAACCTAACCTAACCTAACCTAACCTAACTTAACCTAACCTAACCTAACCTAACTTAACCTAACCTAGTCTAACCTAGCCTAGCCTAACCTAACCTAACCTAACCTAACCTAATCTAACCTCACCTAACCTAACCTAACCTAACGTAACCTAACGTAACCTAACCTAACCTAACCTAACCTAACCTAACTTAACCTAACCTAACCTAACCTAATCTAAGCTAACCTAAGCTAACCTATATACTAATATATATGTATCTAATTGGTGTAACTTTGGTTGCAAGCGCGTCAGGCGTAATATATACTAATATATATGTATCTAATTGCTGTAACTTTGGTTGCAAGCGCGTCAGGCGTAATATATACTAATATATATGTATCTAATTGCTGTAACTTTGGTTGCAAGCGCGTCAGGCGTAATATATACTAATATATATGTATCTAATTGCTGTAACTTTGGTTGCAAGCGCGTCAGGCGTAATATATACTAATATATATGTATCTAATTGCTGTAACTTTGGTTGCAAGCGCGTCAGGCGTAATATATACTAATATATATGTATCTAATTGCTGTAACTTTGGTTGCAAGCGCGTCAGGCGTAATAAATACTAATATATATGTATCTAATTGGTGTAACTTTGGTTGCAAGCGCGTCAGGCGTAATATATACTAATATATATGTATCTAATTGCTGTAACTTTGGTTGCAAGCGCGTCAGGCGTAATATATACTAATATATATGTATCTAATCGCTGTAACTTTGGTTGCAAGCGCGTCAGGCGTAATATATACTAATATATATGTATCTAATTGCTGTAACTTTGGTTGCAAGCGCGTCAGGCGTAATATATACTAATATATATGTATCTAATTGCTGTAACTTTGGTTGCAAGCGCGTCAGGCGTAATATATACTAATATATATGTATCTAATTGCTGTAACTTTGGTTGCAAGCGCGTCAGGCGTAATATATACTAATATATATGTATCTAATTGCTGTAACTTTGGTTGCAAGCGCGTCAGGCGTAATATATACTAATATATATGTATCTAATTGCTGTAACTTTGGTTGCAAGCGCGTCAGGCGTAATATATACTAATATATATGTATCTAATTGATGTAACTTTGGTTGCCAGCGCGTCAGGCATTCAAAACAAAACTTGAAAATCTTTAATCGCAAATATCTCGAAAACGGCTGGGAATTTGGCAAAAATAAGCAAAATTTGCACCCCCCTAACTGATCAACACCACTGTAACCAGGTACGTACTACAACATATCCAAAAATCAACCCTCCCCGACACCACCTTAATAATTAATTTTTTGAGTGGCGCCATCTATGAGGCAAATGCAGCATTTTTAGCAGGGACACATTTGAGTAGCAGTTAGTGGCGCCATCTATGAGGCAAAAGCAGCATTTTTAGCAGGGAAACATTTGAGTAGCAGCTACTAAAATGTTTTTTGCTAAGAATATTACGTTTGTCTAAGAGATGCCGCCACTCACAAAAATTTTGTTAAAATGTTAAGCTTAATTAATAAGGGGGTGTCGGGGTGGAGGGGGGTGGGGGAGGGGGGTTGATTTTTCGATATGTTGTAGTACGTACCTGGTTAGAGGGGTGTCGGTTAGATAGGGGGGTTCAAATTTTGCTTATTTTTGCGAAATTCCCAGCCGTTTTCGAGATATTTGCGATTAAAGATTTTCAAGTTTATATTTATTTTTCTAGATGGATTTGCGAATATAACAAATTACTATATTATTATGTTTCTGTCTATTGTAAATTTACAAATCAAATTACACATCTTTTTTATTTAATAATTATAACAAAATATATATTCGTACTATATATTTGGTGCATGTAAATTTTCGTGTATGTAAATTTTATAATAAAAACAATAAATTTGTTATTATAATAAGGAAAAGGAGAAAAAAGCTAAGGTAATGCAACCAATCTCTAGCATTTTGCTATTGGTTGAAATAGTTTCCCCTCCACTAGTCCAACCAAAACTTGAGTTAAGATGCCTATAAGTATAGGTGTATTACCGTCGAAAGTTCTTTTGTCAAATTTACATCGATCAGGATACACATATGATTTTAAAAGTTATTTTTTTCTAGATGGATTTTCGAATATAACAAATTACTATATTATTATGTTTCTGTCTATTGTAAATTTACAAATCAAATTACATATCTTTTTTATTTAATAATTATAACAAAATATATTCGTATTATATATTTGGTGTATTATACATATATATACTATAAACAACGTATTTATCAATAGCATATATAGCAACGTGGTAAGATGTCAGCTTCTGGTGCCAGAGGTCCCACGATCGAATCTTGCTTCGATCGAATTTATTTTTTAATTTTTTTTTTTTAAATACATAAATAAATATAGATATCTTCTTGAAACTATTTACATATGTTATTTTAATCAGATTAAAATATAATATATACAAATATATCGTATATTAGCGAGATAGGTTATATATTATATAAATAAAAGAGTAGAGTCTTTATATATTATATATTATATACAGTATAATGTAGTCTTGTGTGGGTGAGTGGTACGGTGCTGGACTCAGGACCTATAGGTCTCTGGTTCAATCCTTGCCATGAATCGAAATTGTTTTTTTTTTTTTTTCTTTTTAATATATAAATATCTATAATTATTAGAATAAGTAATTTAAAACTTTATTTTCAATATCACCGCACAATTTGACGACACACACACAAAATTCATAATCTATTAAAAGTTTCAATACATACCTTTAATTTTTTATATATATCATTAAATTTTTCTTTTTTTCAAAGCTAACTTATGTTTATTTATATTATATATTTATTTACCAATAAAAATACGATATTTAAAACGATTTTAAAACAATAAAAACTATAAATTTTTTATACGTTAGTATATATACTGGTACTATATGAAACGGTAAGTCTTTGCTCAAATTTACTTGTACAGTAAACATGTATGATTTTGAATAACTGCAGCTGTCTGTATCATCTACATTACTACAAATGTTAATCTGTATACTTAAATGTGTCCTATTTTTGATACTTAAAGTATAAAAACTAGAAATTTTTTGTACAAAGATATATATACTGGTAGTATAGCAAACGGTAAGTCTTTGCTCAAATTTACTTGTACAGTAAACATGTATGGTTTGGAGCAACAGCTGTGTGTATCATATTGTAATAGTGTATTAATATATTAATAATGTATTTAATAGCTGAAGATGTGTCCTATTTTTGATACTTAATAAATAAAAAGCTAAAATTTTTAATATATATATATATACTGGTAATATTTCATATGTAAAGCCTTTTGCTAAAATTTGCTTGAATAGAATACATGTATGATATTAAGCAGCTGTGTGTATCATATTGTAATAGTGTATTAATATACTAATATAATGTATTTAATAACTGAAGATGGCTAGGATTTCTAGCTGAAACATTTAATAAAATTTTTCATTTCTCGATTTTGATAATTATAAATAAAAACTATAAGATTATGACTGTTGTTTTTCACAAGGTTATGACTGTTTTTTTACAACTGTTTTTAACTAACATTCAATGATCAAAAATTATTTCATCCGATCCTTATCATATCGCCGGTGGTGGCAAAGGAGCTAAATGTAAAAGGAAAAGGGGGCAAGGTAAAATCTTGCATTTTTTGGTATTGGTCAAAATGGTTCCCCCCCACCAACTTCCATTACTTCTCGTGCTGATAAGGCTATAAATATGAGTGCTTAACCGTCGCTACTGTTTTTGCCAAATTTACCTCGACCAGGAAACATATATGATTTTAAAATGCTGTGTGCACAGTTTTGCCAAACGTGAAATTCTTATTTGAATCAAATTTGTTTTTTAATTTCTTTTTAAATATTTAAAATTTTAAAAGTTTTACAAAAAAAAAACTCCTACCTACAACTTATTTTCTTGACGTACTCTAACCTACCTTAACCTAACCTAACCTAACCTAACCTAACCTAACTTAACCTAACCTAACCTAACTTAACCTAACTTAACCTAACCTAACCTAACTTAACCTAACCTAACCTAACCTAACCTAACTTAACCTAACCTAACCTAACCTAACCTAAGTTAACCTAACCTAACCTAACCTAACCTAACTTAACCTAACCTAACCTAACCTAACCTACCCTAACCTAACCTAACCTAACCTAACCTAACTTAACCTAACCTAACCTAACCTAACTTAACCTAACCTAGTCTAACCTAGCCTAGCCTAACCTAACCTAACCTAACCTAACCTAATCTAACCTCACCTAACCTAACCTAACCTAACGTAACCTAACGTAACCTAACCTAACCTAACCTAACCTAACCTAACTTAACCTAACCTAACCTAACCTAATCTAAGCTAACCTAAGCTAACCTATATACTAATATATATGTATCTAATTGGTGTAACTTTGGTTGCAAGCGCGTCAGGCGTAATATATACTAATATATATGTATCTAATTGCTGTAACTTTGGTTGCAAGCGCGTCAGGCGTAATATATACTAATATATATGTATCTAATTGCTGTAACTTTGGTTGCAAGCGCGTCAGGCGTAATATATACTAATATATATGTATCTAATTGCTGTAACTTTGGTTGCAAGCGCGTCAGGCGTAATATATACTAATATATATGTATCTAATTGCTGTAACTTTGGTTGCAAGCGCGTCAGGCGTAATATATACTAATATATATGTATCTAATTGCTGTAACTTTGGTTGCAAGCGCGTCAGGCGTAATAAATACTAATATATATGTATCTAATTGGTGTAACTTTGGTTGCAAGCGCGTCAGGCGTAATATATACTAATATATATGTATCTAATTGCTGTAACTTTGGTTGCAAGCGCGTCAGGCGTAATATATACTAATATATATGTATCTAATCGCTGTAACTTTGGTTGCAAGCGCGTCAGGCGTAATATATACTAATATATATGTATCTAATTGCTGTAACTTTGGTTGCAAGCGCGTCAGGCGTAATATATACTAATATATATGTATCTAATTGCTGTAACTTTGGTTGCAAGCGCGTCAGGCGTAATATATACTAATATATATGTATCTAATTGCTGTAACTTTGGTTGCAAGCGCGTCAGGCGTAATATATACTAATATATATGTATCTAATTGCTGTAACTTTGGTTGCAAGCGCGTCAGGCGTAATATATACTAATATATATGTATCTAATTGCTGTAACTTTGGTTGCAAGCGCGTCAGGCGTAATATATACTAATATATATGTATCTAATTGATGTAACTTTGGTTGCCAGCGCGTCAGGCATTCAAAACAAAACTTGAAAATCTTTAATCGCAAATATCTCGAAAACGGCTGGGAATTTGGCAAAAATAAGCAAAATTTGCACCCCCCTAACTGATCAACACCACTGTAACCAGGTACGTACTACAACATATCCAAAAATCAACCCTCCCCGACACCACCTTAATAATTAATTTTTTGAGTGGCGCCATCTATGAGGCAAATGCAGCAT